>CAUYLG010026238.1:0-22707 GCA_963573385.1 Cacajao melanocephalus | reverse complement strand
TCGCTCTGTCACCAGGCTGGAGTGCAGTGGCACAATCTCAGCTCACTACAACCTCTGCCTCCCAGGTTCAAGCAACTCTCCTGCCTCAGCCTCCCAAGTAGCTGGGACTACAGTCACGTGCCACCATGCTCAGCTATTTTTTGTATTTTTAGTAGAGATTGGGTTTCACTTTGTTGGCCTGGCTGGTCTTGAACTCCTGACCTCAAGTGATCCACCTGCCTCAGCCTCCCAAAGTGCTGGGATTACAGGTGTGAGCCACTATGCCCAGCCTTATACTTTTTTCTTTTGAGATGGGGTCTCACTCTGTTGGCCAGGCTGGAGTGCAGTGGCCATCATCTGTAGCCTTGACCTCCTGAACTCAAGTTATCCTCCCATCTCAGCCTCCAAAGTAACTAGGACTCTAGGCATGTGCCCAAATAATTTTTTTTTCCTGTAGAGTTGGGGTCTCACTATAATGTAGATAAACCCCCAAATTAGGGTCAGTTCGGGAGGGTTCTTGACTTCACATAGGAGAGAATTCAAGAATGAGCCAACAGAATACAGTGGAAGCAAAGGAAGTTTATTACAGCAATAGAGTATGGGAAAATGGCTGCTCCATAGGCAGAGCAGGGCTATCCCACAGGCAGAGAGTAGCACATTCAGACTGCTGTCCAGCTAGATTTATAGCCATTCACAAATTTTCTTGAAAAGGGGTAGAAAGGGTCCAGAACCGAGAGTTCCTGCCCTTTTAAGCCATATAAGGTAACTCCTGGGCATTGCCATGGCATTTGTAAACTCATGGTGCTGGTGGGAGAGTCTTAGCATGCTAATGCATTATAATTGGCTTATAATGAGCAGTGAGGGCAACTAGAAGTCTCTTTTGTCGCCATCTTGGTTGTAACTGGTTTTGACCAGTTTATTTACTTCATCCTGTTTTAACCATATTCTATTTTGATCAGCAGGGTCATGACGGGTGCTCAGAAAACAAGTGCTGCTGATCAACAACCTCAACTATGTTGCCCAGGTTGGTTTTGAACTCCTGGGCTTATGTGATCCTCCTGCCTTGGCCTCCCAAAGTGCTAGGATTACGGGTGTGAGCCACCATGCCCAGACTGGTTATACTTTCTGTTGGTAAGGTGCTATACCACCTCTTCACCTTGTGACAGGGACCACAATTACCACCTAAAAATCCATTCCCTCCTTTCTTATCATCAGAACCACAGTTTAACTTAGGACAGCAGTGTACTCAGACAAAACACTACACTTCCCAGCTTCCACTGAAACTGAGCACGGGCACTAAGATTTCAGTAGAAGACATTGGCTGGGGCTTCCAGGAAAGCTGGCTCAGATTTCCAGGTATGACTTGGAAGGTCGACAAGATGGCTGTAGCTTCAGCAACTCTTTTGGAACTACAAGGGAAAGGCAAGTGTAGGGGAGAAGTTAAAACTGTCTCAGTTTGGAAATTCTTGAGGCACTGAAGTAATGCTAGCAACCTTTTATTTCCAGGATTTTTGTCTCTGGAGACATACAATCTCTTATGTGTTTAGGTCACCATTACTTTGTGTTTGTTATGATATGTTGCCAAACCAAGCTGTGACTCACATACATCACACCGTGTTAAATTCCTTGAAAAATAATGAAATTTTATCATTCAAGGTATCATTACAATAACGTCTCATTGTATGAGGTGACCTGGGTAACTTTGCGTTTGAAACAAATACATGAAAAACAACTGACTGCAAACTCTCCCTCACAGAATTTTTGTAAAGATGGAATGGAAAGAAAGCACATAAGTTAACCTGCTTAGCACAGCTCCTGACTCATAGTGGTTACTTGGTTCATAGTGGCTAATATTATAGGGCTACCACAAAGGGAAACAAGCTAGAAAAATCCTGTTTATCCTTGGACTAAAAAGCAGGGACAATCATTTTTATAGCTCACCCGTTGGCAATCTGTATTGTTATTTTCCAAACCTCTTTTTGTCTGACAGATTCATTATTCAGGAGGATTTCCGCTCAAAAATAATTGAGACAGCAAGGCCTTAAGGAAAGGCAATGGGTTTCATGAGACTGGAATTACAGAAGGAATGGCCTTCTACTTGAAGATAGTGCCAGGTAACAATTCGTAATCTCTGGATGTTACATTTCTGGGATATGAGAGAAGTCAGATGACCAAACCCCGTACCCAATATCTGAAGGGATTATATCACTGTTCAGTGCTTGGGTAGGATGTAGATGCAGGAAAAGGCAGCTGTGCCTGGTGCTTAGTGTGTTCGTTGGCCATGGGCTGTTTGTGACTCACATACATCACACCGTGTTTGTTGCCTCTTCATTCTTCACAGGTTGCATGTGCAAGTTCAGGTGGAGCTGGTATGTAACATGTGGTGGAAATTTGGACTGTGATGTCAAAAGGTCACTCATTGGGGAAGCAGGTCTATTCTGAGCTGACTCTAGTCAGCCATATTGGTTCCAGCTAGTTTCAGCCTGTCAACCAATTTTGTTGAGTTTCAGCCTGTCAACCAATTTTGTTGGAAAGGGAAAGAATTGTAACAAACTGTTCCCTTATCTGCTGTCCTGCAAGATAAACTCAAGAATTTTTTTGTTAGTTCCCAAATTCTCTAACCCCGTGGGGCACAGTTTCCAGAGGCTGGCTTACTCTTTCCTGATTCTCTACTCCTATTTGCCAGTGATATAGCCAGTATCACAACATGGAGGAGGATTGGCTCAGTGGCTCTGTGTGAAGTTTTTTTTTAATTTTATTTATTTTTTGAGAGAGAGTCTTACTCTGTTGCATAGGCTGGAATGCAGTGGCATGATCTCGACTTACTACCACCTCTGCCTCCCAAGTTCAAGTGATTCTCTTGCCCCAGCCTTCTGGATAGCTGGAATTATAGGTGTGCACCACCAAGCCCAGCTGGTTTTTTTTGTATTTTTAGTAGAGACAGTTTCACCATGTTGGCCAGGCTGGTCTCGAACCCCTGGCCTCCAGTGATCCACCCACCTCGGCTTCCCAAAGTGCTGGGATTATAGGAATGAGCCACTGCACCTGGCCTGTGAGGAGTTTTTAAGTGGTGAAAACATCTGTAAGGACCTTCCCCACAACCTGTAATGGTCAGTGTGACAAATGACTAATAATTAACTTTGAATGGAACCTGAGTGAGGTCACTATTCACATGCCAAGGATTTTTTTTTTAATTGCCCCAGTCTGTTTTAGCATTACACTATTTTTAGTTAAGCTGTAAAAGAGTGTAAAAATGGAAGAGACAGCTCCTAGACACTGTGTATTTATCTAATCTTAAATTTATTCTCACTGGATGTAGGAGAAAGGCGTCTCTGAAAATTGTTGGCAATGTCCTGAGAGTCTTGGTGTCACAAACATCTTATTGTGAAGCCAGTGTCCTAGATGATGTGTAAAACACACAAAAGGTAAGATTACTGCTTTCCCAGAATTTTGCACTGCTTATCCAAACTATGACCTAATTTAAGTGGAAGGAAACATTTAGTACAACAATCATTCATAGCTATATTATATAGTATAAAATTGGTAACCACCTTCTAAAATTATAAATCTTTTATGTGACCTGTAATCCCAACACTTTGGGAGGCCAAGGTGGGCAGATCACTTGAGGTCAGGAGTTTGAGACCAGCCTGGACAACATGGTGAAACCCTGTCTCTACTAAAAATACAGAAATTAACAGGCGTGGTGGTGTGTGTCTGTAGTCTCAGCTACTTGGGAGACTGAGGTGGGAGGATTGCTTGAACACAGGAGGTGGAGGTGATAGTGAGCTGAGATTTCACTACTGTACTCCAGCCTGAGTGACACAACAAGATTCTGCCTCAAAAAAAAAAAATATTTTTTGTGATAGCGAAAAACAAGCTAATTCAACTCTACACTGTATATAAGAGACACACATAAATCAAAGAGATTATGCTATATCCATACAATGGAGTCTTTTGCAGGTGACGGAGAAATAAAGACAATCTTTGTGTACGTAGAGTGATCACCAAGATATATTTTGGCAAAAAATAAAAATGACAGTCTAGAATTGTATTATAGTATGCTAATGTTTGATTAAGACAAGGTGTGTGCGTATGTGTCTGTATGTGAATATGTGTGTGTATACATGTGTGCTCACACACACATCTGTATATGCTTATTGTTGGAAATGGATGCTTGGTGCTACAAAGAAAAATCAGCATTGAGACAAAAGATACTTTGGCAAGGCAATTTTTACTTTCTGCAGAAAGGGTGCTCTTGTCAGCTATCTTGCCACGCGAGTACAGCAAACAAAGGAAAAGCAGGCATATTTATCCTTTACACATTTGGGGTTGTCTATACTGCTGTGTCTGATCTTCTTTAGCTTGGGCTAGACTTCACAATCTAAAACTGAACTCGATTGGCTAATAACTTAAAACTTTTTTGAATAGGTAAAAGCAATGGAGAACAAAAAAGGAAGTCTAAATAAGGAAGGGGCATAGGCTGCAAGTTGGGACATGCCCGTGAGCACGTCTAGCCCAGATATCTCGGTTAAAGTACAAGGACATAGAATGTACTACGTGCCTGTGAGCATGTTTAACAGCTGCATAGGATAGGGCTTAACAAAAAAGCTATTAACAAAAAGCAAGAAGGCTTTGAAGAAAGTTAGTCTTTAAAAGAGACTATTTGTAACATTTATTATTCTTATTCTTTAATAAGAAAGGAAACTTTGAAGAGGAACTTTTCTACTTCCCACACTTATATTAAAATGATTGTCTGTAAATGGGATAGTATAAAAGGCGAAAAAGATAGGAATGAAAGCTATCCCTATCAACAAGCCCTTCCCTTTGCAACAAAAGGTTTCTAAAAAGTGCCTTGAGCTAGGCATTGTGGCTCATGCCTGTAACCCCAGGTACTTGGGAAGCTGAGGTGGGAGGATCACTCGAGCTCAGGAGTTTGGGCCTGTAATAAGCTATGACTATGCCACTGTGCTCCAGCCTGGGTGACAGAGCAAGACCCTGTCCTACAAAAACCAAAAAACATGTATCTTGATATACAATTCTGTTTTTGTAATCAATTTGTTTTATTTAATTAAAAGAATAAAACTGAATCAAATGAAGAGAGCAGTCTTTAAAAATGGAAAACAATCTGAAACTAATGAACCTAACTATATGTCAAGTTGGTAGCATATTCATACAGGAAAAAAAAATTCCTTCAGGTGACTTTAAAATACAGTATTTTTCCTGCACATCCTTATGAGATAATTTAAGAACAAAAGAACTACAAAGAAACTTGAAACTGCAGTCAGTATTTATTGATAGTAGAAATATTGGCATTATTTGAAACTATTATTGATATATTGAAAAGTAAAGTGAAATTAAAACTTATATAAATATCATTCAGAATGAAGATATTCAGTAATCAGTACAACAGCAAGGAAATAATGTACAAAAATCAAGGAAGTTTATATTCATGGATTAAAAAAACAAAAGAAATGTATAAATTAATATGAATGAAATAATTTAAAACAATTTAAAAAAGAAAAAATATAAAAAAATTTAAAAATCAAGGAAGTTAAAACATTGTAATTTTAAATTTGAATTGGAAATATAAGAATGAACTCAAAATTATATTTTTCTCTTAAAAATGTACATTTTAGCAGGCCAGGCACAATGGCTCACACCTGTAATCCAGCACTTTGGGAGGCCGAGGTGAGGGGATCATGAGGTCAGGAGTTCGAGACTGGCCTGGCCAACATGGTGAAACCCTGTCTCTACTAAAAATACAAAAATTAGCTGGGTGTGGTGGTGGGTGCCTGTAATTCCAGCTACTTGGGAGGCTAAGACATGAGAATTGCTTGAACCTGGGAGGCATAGGTTGCAGTGAGCCAAGACTGTGCCATTGCACTCCAGCCTGGGCAACAGAGCAAGACTCTGTCTCAAAAAAAAAAAGTACATTTTAGCTCTGTTTTCCAAAACACCTGGAAATAATAAAAAGCAAGTAGTGACAAGCTCCAGTTGTGCCTAGATTATAGTCTCTATCCATTTTCTTCACAAAGCTGTCCCAGCTCTTTGGAAAAATGATAGGAAATATACACTACCTATGTAAGGTTGGTACCTATATGAGCTGGAAAACAAAGAAGTTATAAATTAAGTCAAAAAGATAACAGAGCCATCTTTTTTTTTTTTTTTTTTTTTTTTTTTTTTAGAAACAGTCTCAAGCTGTCACTCAGGCTGGAGTGTGGTGGCACAATCTCAGCTCACTGCAACCTCCGCCTCCTGGGTTCAAGTGATTCTCCTGCTTTGACCTCCTGAGTAGCTGGGACTACAGGCATGAGCCACCATGCCTTGCTAATTTTTGTATTTTTGGTAGAGACAGGGTTTCACCATGTTAACCAGGCTGGTCTTGAATGCCTGACCTCAGGTGATCCTCCTGCCTTGGCCTCCCAAAGTGCTGGGATTACAGGCATGAGCTACCATACGCGGACATAAAACATCATCTTGAAGGGCCTTTCTCTGGTCTTAGAAGAGACATTTTGGGCAGAAATCAAGATAAATAGTGACTGCAGCTCATCAAATGTATTAAAAATCTATGAGTTCATAATGACACTGAAGGAAAAGCTAATTGGTCACTATTTGGAGGTTGTCAGGACATTATAATTCATTTATGGTCATTACCCTGTAAATAAGGACAGAATTAAGCATTTTCCTGTATTTCTTGTGTACACTATGCCCAGGATAGCCAAATAATTAATAAAGGAAAGTTTTTCTCTACATAAAAGTACCAGCTTATAATTGTAGGGGGGAAAATGATAGGATTAGAAAATCACCATTTTGCAACTCTAAAGACATATGGATCTAGGCAATGATCTTCAGTGGATGCTAAAATAAGTAGATTAAAGGTTGATGGAGGAACTTTACAAATGAAGAATTAGGCTGCTACTACCTGAACCCAACTGATCGATCTTAACATCACTAAATGTGGGCCAGCCAGACATTCTGTACCTCTTAATGTGATACAATAGAAAGTGTACAGCATCACCTATGAGGTATTCTTGCCTAAAGTAAATTGAGCCAAATAGAATCAAATCTCTAAATCTAACTACCGTTTTGCAGGAAATGCTGGGGATGGAGGAAGACTTAAATGACATTATGAGAAAGCAACCAGCCACATCTAAAATGTGTAACATTCTAAAGGATAAATGATTCTCCAACAAATTTATTGTATGAGAATCAAAGGAGAGATGAGGGACTCAAAATAAAAGTGATTTAAGGGGCTTTATTTATTTATTTATTTTTGAGATGGAGTTTTGCTCTTGTTGTCCAGGCTGGAGTGTAATGGTGCGTTCTCAGATCACTGCAACCTCCACCTCCCAGGTTCAAGCGATTCTCCTGTCTCAGCCTCCTGAGTAGCTGGGATTACTGGTGCATGCCACTACGCCCACAGCTAATTTTTGTATTTTTAATAGAGATGAGATTTCATCATATTGGTCAGGCTGGTCTCCAACTTCTGACGTCAGGTGATCTGCCCGCCTCAGCCTCCCAAAGTGCTGGGATTATAGGCGTGAGCCACCATGCCCGGCCTTAAGGGACTTTATAACTGGATAAAATCTGTAGACCTACCTTGTTTGAAGCCTGACTGCCTTTGAGACAATCAGGGAAATTTTTAACACACACTGATTATTAGATGAAGTAAGTAAAGGATCCCTTGTTAATTTTGTCCAGTGTGATAATGGAAAGATGCTTATGCTTAAAAAAGTTTGTTAGTTAGCAATGCATACTGAAGTGCTTATGTGTTTAATCATATGATATCTGGGTCTTTTTTGTTTTTCTTACTTTCTTTTTGAGACAGAGTTTCACTCTTGTTGCCCAGGCTGGAGTGCAATGGCGCCATCTCGGCTCACCGCAACCTCTGCCTCCCGGGTTCAAGCGATTCTCCTGCCTCAGCCTCCCAAGTAGCTGGGATTACAGGCATGCGCCACCACACCTGGCTAATTTTGTATTTTTATTAGAGAGGGGTTTCTCCATGTTGGTCCGGCTGATCTTGAATTCCCAACCTCAGGTGATTTGCCCGCCTCAGCCTCCCAAAGTGCTGGGATTACTGGCGTGAGCCACTGTGCCTGGCCGATATCTGGGTCTTTAAAATATGCCAATGTCCTAAAATACTAAAAAAAAGATTTAAGGAAGGGTATGGCCATCAGGCAGAAATGTTTCAGAGATGACCAGGAGGGTAGAATGGGAAAAGTATTCCTTGGTTTAAGTAGCAGGTAAATCTTTGGTACTTTACAAGAGCATCAGCAGACAGATGGGTGGTCAAGGAGCAAGCCAGACCAAATGATTTGGGGATTAGTTAGAGGAAAGGGGATAGACAGGTGCAGTCAGTGAGAAATTACTTTTTTTTTTTTGAGACAGAGTCTTGCTCTATTGCCCAGGCTGGAGTCCAGTGGCACAATCTTGGCTAACCACAACTGCCTCTCAGTTTCAAGCGATTCTACGTGTGCCACCATGCCTGGCTAATTTTTGTATTTTCAGTAGAGATGGTTTTCACCATATTGGTTAAGCTGGTCTTGAACTCCTGACCTTGTGATCCATCTGCCTTAGACTCCCAACATGCTGGGATTACTGGCGTGAGCCACCATGCCTGGCAGCCAACGGAAAATTTAATGCCACCAAGGGTATGTTCTCCATCTGGGTCTCATAGTAATGGTTCCTACATCTGTTTTCTCAGGTAGGACCACAGAGAAGGTTTCTGTGTTTTCAGAGAAGGTTTTTTTTGTTTGTTTGTTTGTTTTTTCTTATCTTTTCACAGGAATAGAAGTGAAAAATAGATCTTCCTTTTGGCAGCATCATAATACCTGGCCCTTCCTTCCCTGCCAAAATGGGTTACACTAACAGAGGGTGGCCCAGTCTATGGGCCCTAAAATCAGAGCAAGAAGAGGTGGGGCTGGGCTGGGCTGGGCTGGGGCTGAGGCAGGTTGAGACACTTCAAACTTTAAGAAGTCTGTAGAGGACTTGCTAAGTATTCCAAGAACACCAGTAAGGAAAGTAAAATGGTTGGAAACTTTGACCCTGTCTGGGCCTGGAAACTCTGAGAACCAAGCATGATGGGATATTTGGAACTCCTTCCCCATCTTCAGGGAGGATCTGGGATTTGTTGCCTGTCTGAATCCTGGTGCATTTATTCAGGCACTGCAGTTACCCACTTAGCAGCTCTCCCTGGTTTTCCTCAGTGGAGCCCCACTGGGCAGGAATGTCATTAATTTGCCCATGGCCTAAAATCCTAGCAAATGCTTTGGTGGACAAGGCTTTGTCTTAGAAATATTTTCCAGTGGACAGAAAAACAGCTCTTTCTAGTTCACCGCAGGGTCTGTCCTTAAGAGTGCTCTCGGAAGTGCTGACACAGTGATATATTTCTGTGAGGCAGCAATTAGCCAACTGCCCTGGGGTTGATCCCTTCTACACTTGCAGCAGGTTCACAGCAGGGAACCCTGCTGGATAGCCTAAGCCCAGTTCCTTTCAGGACTCAGACTTGCTTGGGCATGATCTGGAAGGCTGATGTGTCCCAGGGGGGTGGGCTTTTGAATTAAGAGCCTCATGGAAAAGAACCACATAAAGGGAAGAAAGTTCACAGGTTGGTTCAAAGACAGCAAGAAGCCAAGTATTGGGGACAAGAGAGGAAGGGTTGTGAGGGTGTTGTGGAGGATGTCTGCCACTCCCGTTGCCCTCTGTGCCAGCTTGCCGGGCTGCATGACTGCATCCTGGAGGAAGGAGGAGAAGGAGCGGCAATAAATGTCAAATGAGAATGGAAAGAGTTGTTCTACTGGTAACCTTGCTAAGATACAAAGGGGACCAGGACACCTTACTGTGAAGCCTCATCTGAGAGCACCCTGATCTTTCAGTTTCCCGTGGCCATCCTCTGGCTCCTGCTCCCACTGGCCTCTTCATCTCCCCTCAGCCTGCTTGGCTTTTCTCTTCTTCAGTTACCCAGATTTGGAGTTCAGGCACTTTCCCAGTATTATTTCTCCTGCTTTTCTTTCTTTTTCTTTCTTTCTTTCTTTCTTTCTTTCTTTCTTTCTTTCTTTCTTTTTCTTTTTTTTTTTGAAACGGAGTCTTGCTCTGTCACCCAGGCTGGAGTGCAGTGGTGCGATCTTGGCTCAGTGCAACCTCCGTCTCCCAGGTTCAAGCAATTCTCCTGCCTTAGCCTCCCAAGTAGCTGGGATTACAGGCATGCACTACCATGCCCGGCTAATTTTATATTTTTAGTAGAGACAGGGTTTCACCATATTGGTCAGGCTGGAATTACAGGCGCACACCACCATGCCCAGCTAATTTTTGCACTTTTAGTAGAGACGGGATTTCACCGTGTTGGCCAGGCTGGTCTCGAACTCCTGACCTTGTGATCCTCCTGCCTAGGCCTCCCAAAGTGCTGGGATTACAGGTGTGAGCCACGGTGCCCAGCCTTGATTGAATGTTTAGAGCCCAGAAGTGGTATCACATTACAGCACTGCTCAACCTCCCCTGGAGAGTCTATCTCACCACAAAGCCATCTGCCCTCTCTGAGGTGTCCCAGACCCGGAACAGGGGGTTTTATGCCCCAGTACCAACCTGCCGCTGATGGGGAGCATATGTAGGTAGATAAATACCCCAGCTTCCCAGTCTCACCGTGGGGAGATTGTGTAGCATGTTGTTGTTTTTTTTTTTTTGAGATGAAATTTCGCTCTTGTCATCCAGGCTTGAGTGCGATGGCACAATCTCCACTCCCTGCAACCTCCGCCTCCTGGGTTCAGCCTCAGTCTCCTGAGTAGCTGGGATTACAGGCGCCCACCACCACACCCGGCTAATTTTCGTATTTTTAGTAGAGATGGGGTTTCACCATGTTGGCCAGGCTGGTGTCGAACTCCTGACCTCAGGTGATCAGCCCACCTCGGCCTCCCAAAGTGCTGGGATTACAGGCTGAGCCACTGCGCCCGGCCTGTGTAGCATGTTCTACATAGCTCTGCGGAGAGTCACAGCACCAGCAGTGTTCTCATTAACACATACCACTTTAGGGTGGCTGTAATTAACGATAATGTATTACGTTATTTCAATAGTGAGAAGGAAGATATTGAATGTTCCCAACACAAATAAATGATAAATGTTTGAGATGATGAATATGCTAATTCCCCTGATCTGACCACTATACATATGTATTGCAACATCACTATGTACCCCATGAATGTATACAATTATTATTTGTCAATTAACAAGATAACATTTAATTTAAAAAAACAGAAAAACAAAAATCCATCACGGCTTCTCTCTTTTTCCTGTCTCTCACTTTACCCACCCCCTCACTTCTGTTTCCTGGCAACGCCTCCCGGGCAACCTGCCTACACGGCTTTTTGTAAAATCTAAAGCAAGACACCTACTCTCTGTATTTCAATTGCTGCTGGTTTAAATTATCTGCCCTCTGTTAGTTCTTCAGGTCTTTGGTCTTATAGCTGACGTCTCTTGAATATCTCTGTGAAAACAATGTACCATCTACTCTCTGTATCACACAGTTGAGCAACATAAAGGAGCTGCGTCTTTGAAATTTCAGTCTTCCTTTTCCTCTCGCCTCCACCAACGTTTGTTTGCAGTAGATGGAAGCAGTGAATAAATTTCTCTGTCCCTTGATATGAATTGTGTATGGACTGTAGCCTCTTGCAAGGCAGAAATGACTGCACTATTGCAGTCGTAAAAGCTTGCTTTCATGCAGTTTTATTTCCATCCAGTGGCAGGATATGTTTCTTTTTCGATGCAGTTGGAGCAGGTGGTGGACACAGGGACTTATGGAATAAAAGCAGCGAGGATATCAGGTCTTGCAACATTATGGTCGCTTTAGAGGCTCTGGCACCAGATATAAATGCTGAGTGAGGTACATGGAAAGTGGCTTCAAGGATACATTAGAGGCACCCAATAGAGCTACGTGGCACTAGTTAGGAGGAATTTGATGGATGGTTGGATTTCCTACAGTATGGATGAGAATGAAATCGAGCCTATGCGTTTAGGTGATGTCTATTTTGACTATTTTTAACCTACAAGCCTGGAAATATGCATTACATTAAGTTGCTTAATTTTTTTTTTTTTTTTTGAGATGAAGTCTTGCTCTGTTACCCAGCCTGGAGTGCAAACGCTTGATCTCAGCTCACTGCAACCTCCTCCTCCCATACTTAAGTGATTCTCCTGCCCTAGCCTCCTTGTAGCTGGGATTATAGGCACCTGCAACCACGCCCAGTAATTTTTGTATTTTTAGTAGAGACGAGGTTTCACCATGTTGGTCAGGCTGGTCTTGAACTCCTGACCTCGTGATCTGCCTGCCTGGGCTCCCCAAAGTGCTGGGATTACAGGCATTAGCCACTGCTCCCGGCTTAAGTTGTTTAATTTAACTGAGTGAATGGACAGCAATGTTCATGGACAAACCAGGCACAAAGTGATGTTTTCCCATAAAGCAAACACATGATGGCAGATTCTGTGTGAGGCTAGAGGTTCTGTCATATTTGAACTTGGGTGGAACCCTGTGAGAATGACACAGTGGTAAGGGCTTCTGACACCTTGAAGAAAGCCCAGAATTGGGAATGATTTGAACAGATGAATCTGTTAAGAAAAGTTCACCAGGAAGATTGTGTGACCCAATTCTTTGGAAGAATGAAATTCATAGAGAGCTGCTTTAAGATCATGCAAATGGCTCAGCGTGGTGGCTCACACCTGTAATCCCAGCACTTTGGGAGGCTGAGAGAGGAGCTTAACAACTGTTAAGCTGCCATAATAGTTGTTGGCTCTGAAGTCATACCATCAGAAATTCGAGACCAGCCTTACCAATATGGAGAAACCCTGTCTCTACTAAAAATACAAAATTAGCTGGGCGTGGTGGTGCATGCCTGTAATCCCAGCTACTTGGGAGGCTGAGGCAGGAGAATCACTTGAACCCGGGAGATGGAGATTGCAGTGAGCCAAGATCGTGCCATCGCACTCCAGCCTAGGCAACAAGAACGAAATTCTGTCTCAAAAAAAAAAAAATGAGAAATACCCTGGGTCACATAAATCTACCAACATTTAAGCTCTGTTCTATTGCTGTTCGTGAGTGCATTTGTACTTTAATGACAACAGAAACCGCCACCACCACCTCCATAATGGGCCTGAGGATCATATTGCCATGCTGACATACATGCTTTTGTGTATATGGAAATGAGTTTTGTACTCAGATGGATATGGGTTTGAGTCCCAGTTCTACTTGTTTATGATTATATGACACTGACTCAGGAACTTTATCTCCTGTGTTTTATTTTCTCTCCTCTAAAACGAGAGTCCTACATCCTATGTTGCTGTGAGGATTAGAAAGAATTTATGTGACCTCCTTGGAATTCCTTCTTTACTCTCATAATTCTCTGTTACAGGACTTAGGTTGCTGTATTGATTGGGGTTCACTTTTAGAGAACAGAATCTACTCAAGCCATAGAAAAGTAGAATTTTTTTTTTTTTTGAGTTGGAGTCTCACTCTTGTCACCCAGGCTGGAGTATAGTGGCATGATCAGGGCTCACTGTAACCTCCGCTTCCTAGGTTCAAGCTGTTCTCCTGCCTCTGCCTCTGGAATATCTAGGATTATAGATGCCCACCACCAGGCCTGGCTAATTTTTGTATTTTTAGTAGAGATAGGATTTTACCATGTTGACAAGGCTGGTCTTGAACTCCTGACCTCAAGTGATCTATCCACCTCAGCCTCCCAGAGTGCTGGGATTACAGGCGTGAGCCACCATGCCCAGCCAAAAAGTAGAAATTTGAAGGGCTAAAGAAACAGATTCTCGGCAGAGTATTCAGAAATGATTCTCAAAGTGACACTGCAGAATCAGAACACCCAGGAAGCTGCTGCATATTCTCTTATCAGGAAGGCATTTGCTGAATGGGGAAGCTGCCATAACAGTTGTTGGCCCTGAAGTCATACCATCACGGATCTAGTGAGGAAGCCACCATGAGTAGAAACCTGTCTCCACAATGACTAGCTTCAGAATGGAGCTGTACCTGCTGTAGGCTTCCCTGTGCCTTGACAGAGGAGCTAGTGCCTGGATGCTGTGAATGCTGCCCCAGAGAAACCACACACCTCTGTGACCGATTTTTTTTTTTAATTATTGTTTTGAGACAGAGCCTTGCTGTTTTACTCAGGCTGGAGTTCAAAGGCGCAATCACAGCTCACTGTAGCCTTGAACTCCAGGCTCCAACTGGAGCTGGGGCTACATGTGTGCACCACTCTGCCTGGCTAACTCTGTAATCTTTCATAGAGACATTACTGAGATTTTATACCCGTTGAACAATTCTCCATTTCCTCTTCTCCTTAGCCTCTGGAAACCACCATTCTACTCTCTGCTTCTATGGTTTTGATTATTTCAGATACCTCATATAAGTGGCATCATGCAGCATTTGGCCTTCTGTGAATGATTTATTCCATTGACCATATACCCTGAAGTTTCATCCATGTTGTTGCATATGGCAGGATTTCCTTTTTTTAATGCTGAATAATATTCCACTACATACATATACCATATTGTCTTTTCTTTCTTTCTTTCTTTCTTTTTTTTTTTTTTTGAGACAGAGTTTCACCCTCTCACTCAGGCTGGAGTGCAATGGCATGATCTTGGCTCACTGCAACTTCCATCTCCTGGGTTCGAGCGATTCTCCTGCCTCAGCCTCCTGAGTAGCTAGGATTATAGATGCCTGCCACCAAACCTGGTTACTTTTTGTATTTTTAGTAGAGATGATGTTTCACTATGTTGGTCAGGCTGGTCTCAAACTCCTGACCTCAGGTGATCCACCCACCTCGGTCACCCAAAGTGCTGGGATAACAGTCATGGGCCACTGTGCCTGGCCCCACATTTTCTTTATTCACTCATCCTTCAATGGATATTTAGGTTGTTTCCATAGCCATCTTGGCTATTGTGAATAATGATGCAATGAACACAGGGGTACAGATATCTCTTTGGGATCCTGATTTCAATTCTTTTGGATATGTACCCACAAGTGGGATTGCTAGATCACATGGTAGTTCTATTTTTAATTTTGTGAGGAAACTCCATACTGTTTTCTGTAGTGGCTGCATCATTTGCATTCCCACCAACAGTGTGCAGGAGTTCTACATCCTTGTCAACACTTTTTGTCTTTCTTTTTTTGAGAAGAGCTATTCTGATAGATGTGAGGTGATATCTCGTTGTGATTTTGATTTGCATTTCCCTGGTGATTCATGATGCTAAGCACCTTTTCATGTATCTGTTGGCCATTTGTATGTCTTTTTTTTTTTTTTCTTTAAAAGATGGGGCCTTGCTCTGTTGTCTAGGTTGGAGTGCAGTGACTATTTACAGGCACCATCACAGCACACTACAGCCTCAAAATCCTGGGCTCAAGTGATCCTCCTGCCTCAGCCTCCTGAGTAGCTGCAACTGCAAGTGCATGCCACCACATCTGGCTTGTATGTCTTTTTTTTTTTTTTTTTGGAGACATATCTACTCAAGTCCTTTGCCCATTTGAAAAACTGTGTTGTTTTTATGCTATTGAGTTATAGGATTTCCTTATATATTTTGGAGATTAATCACTTATCCGATATTATGGTTGGCAAATATTTTCTCTCATTCCATTGGTTGGCTTTTGATTCTGTTGATTATTTCCTTTGTGGTGTAGAAGCTTTCCAGTTTGATGTAGTCCTACTTGTCTTTTTTTGCTTTTATTCTCTATGCTTTCTGTATCATATCTAAGAAATCATTGCCAAGGCCATTGGCAAGAAGCTCTTCCCTTATTATTTCTCCTAGGAATTTTACAGTTTTGGGTCTTATATTTAAGTCTTTAAAGCATTCTGAGTTGATTTTTGTGTATGGTGTCAGATAAGTGTCTGAATCCATTCTTCTGCATTTAGGTAGCCAGTTTTCCCTTTGTTAAATTGACTACCCATTCCCCGTTTTGTCTTTTTACCTCCTTTATTGAAGATCAGTTGATATATATGTGGGTTTATTACTGGGCTCTTTATTCAGTTTCATTGGTCTTCACATTTAACTTTATGCCAGTACTCTTACAGTTTTAATTATTGTTGCTTGTCATATATTTTGAAATGAAAAAATGTGATGCCTCCAGCTTTGTACTTCTTTCTCAGAATTATTCTGGTTATTCAGGGGTTTTTATGGTTCCATGTGAAATTTTGATTTTTTTCTATATATTTCTGTAATAAATGCTACCAGGATTTTGATGGAGATAGTATTGAATTTGTAAATCACTTTGGATAGTATAGATATTTAACACTATGAAGTCTTCCAATCCACCAATATGTGTTGTCTTTTCATTTTTTTGTGTCTTTATTTCACCAATGTTTTGTAGTTTTCGGTGTAACAAGTCTTTCACTTGGTTAAGTTTATTTCTAAAAATTTCGTTCTTTTTATGCTATTGTAAATGGGAATATTTTCCTTTTGGGATAGTTTGTTGTTAGTGTATAGAAAAGCATCTGACTTTTGTATGTTGGTTGATTTTGTATTCTGAAACTACTGAATTCGCTTATTAGGTCCCACAGTTTTTTAGTGGACTCTTTAAGAGTTTTTCTACATAGAAAATTATGTCATCTGCAAAAAGATATTACTTATTTTTTTGGATTTGAATAACCACTCTTTCCTTTCTTCTCTCCTTCCCTCCTTCCTTCCTTTCTTTTCTTTTCTTTTCTTTTCTTTCCTGAATGGGGAAGGTGCCATAACAGTTGTCGGCTTTCTTTCTTTCCTCTCCCTTTCTCTCTTTCCTTCCTTCCTTCCTTTTTTTTCTCTCTCTCTCCCCCCTCTCTGTTTCTCCCCCTCCCTGCTCTGTCTCTTTCTCACTGGGACTTCCAGTACATGTTGAATAGAAGTGGCAAGAGTGGGCATCCTTCCTCACACTGAGAATGATATTACCTGTGGGCTTGTCATATATGACTTTATTATGTTGAGATAAATTCCTGATAAACCTAGTTTGTTGAGAGTTTTTTGTGATGAAAATATGTTGAATTTTGTCAAATCCTTCAGTGCATCTATTGAGATGATTATGCAGTTTTTATCCTTCGTTCTGTAATGTGGTGTGTCACATTAATTGATTTGGGTACTATCCTTGAGTCATCCTTGCATCCCAGGGAGAAATGTCACTTAGTCATGGTATGTGATCCTTTTAATGTGTTGTTAAAATTGGTTTGCTAATATTTTGCTGAAGATTTTTGTGCCATGTTCATCAGGGATATTGGCCTGCAGGTTTTGTCTTTTTTTCCTGTACGGTGTCTGTCTGGTGTTGGCCTCATAAAATAAGTTTGGAACTGTTCTCCTCAATTTTTTTGGAGCATTTGAGAAGGGATGACATTAAGTTTTTTAAATGTTTGGTTGAATTGATCCATGAATTCATCAGCTCGTGGGCTTTTCTTTTTTGAGGAGGTTTTGGTAACTGATTCAGCCTCCTTATTTGTCATTGTTCTGTTCATGTTTTCTGTTTCTTCATGATTCAGCCTTAGTAGGTTATGTTTCCAGGAATTTACTCATTTGTCCTAGGTGATTCAACTTGTCTCATGATCTCTCATTTTTGGGGCAGCAGATTAGTGCATCCTCTTTTGTTTCTGATTTTATTTATCTGAGTCTTCTTTTTCTCTTGGTCTACCTAGGGGTTCGTCAATTTTTATCTTTTCAAAAAGCCAACTTAGTTTTATTGATTTTTAAAAATGTTTTTCTATTCTCTATTTCATTTATTTCAGCTTTAATCTTTATTGTTTTCTTCCTTCTATTAGGTTGGTGCAAAAGTAATTGTGGTTTTGCCATTTAAAAGTAATACTAACTTTGGACTTAGCTTGTTCTTTTTTCTAGTTCCTTGAGGTGTGAAGTTAGGTTATTTGTGATCTTTCTTCTTTTTAGTATCTGCCTTTATTACTAGAAACCTCCCTCTTTCCTCTTTGTACTGCTCTGGCTGCATTCCATATATTTTTGTATGTTGTGTTGTGTCCTCTTTGTCTTTTTTTTTTTTTTTTTTTTAGAAAGTTTCTCCCTCTGTCAACCAGGCTGGAGTGCAGTGATGCAATCTTGGCTCACTGCAGTGTCAACCTGCAGGGCTCAAGCAATCCTTCCACCTAAACCTCTCAAGTAGCTGGGACTATAGGTGTGTGCCACTATGCTTGGCTAATTGTTTATTTTTATTTTTGTAGAGACAAGGTCTCACAAATGTTTCCCAGGCTGGTCTCGAACTCCTGGGCTCAAGCAATCCTCCCACCTCAGCCTTCCAAAGTGTTGGGATTACAGGAGTGAGCCACTCCACCCAGCCTCTCATTTTCATTTGCCTTAAGATATTTACTGATTTCATTTTTGATTTTTTTTTTGACTCATTAGTTGTTTAGGAGTGTGTTGTTTAATCTCCACCTATTTGTGACATTTTACATTTTCCTTTGTTATTGATTTCTAGTTTCATTCCTTTCTGTTTAGAAAAGATACTTGGTATGATACTTTGAATTTCTTAAATTTGTTGTAACCTAAGATGTGATCTATTCTGGAGAATGTTTCATGTGAACTGGAGGTGAAGGTGTGATGTGTTGCTGTTGGTTGAAATGGACGCCAAGGAAAGGATCAGTGGTGTTTACCAGCCTGAGAGTCCTTCCATTCTCCTCTGGGTGGCTAAACTGTGGCAGATGCACGAAACCTTCAAGACTGGTGAGACAGGTGATGGTTTTTTGGGCAACCTGAGAGAAGCTGGGATGCTCGGCCAATTCTCTCTCTCCTGGAAGAAGCTGAGAACTGGACTTTTTCATCCACAAGCTCTGTGTTGCACAAGGGGAAGGACCAATGGAGCCTATCAGCTGGAGACTCCACCTGCACTCTCCCGTGGGTATCCAAACTGCAACCGATCATGAGACTTCCAGGACTGGCAAGATAGAAGCTAGGCCTTTGGGAAGTCCTCTTACAAGGGTTAGGGTGCTGGACACAAAGACCAACCTCTCCCCTCCTCTGATGGACGCTTGGGAGCAAGGGGATCTTTTCATGATCATATGGCATGGGGTTGAGGGCAGGGTCTCCAGTGAGAGAATGTCCCGTCTCCTTATTGGCTTTGGTGAGTCTGATGTAACATTTTCTGGGTGTGCAGGAGCCTTTCAGATACTTTCTGATTTTTCACAAAGGGAATTTGTCAATGAATTTTGCTGAATCAGTATGTTGAGGGGAGGAGGGAAGGATAATTTAGGGCTTTTTTTTTTTTTTTTTTGAGATGGAGTTTTGCTCTTGTTGCCCAGGCTGGAGTGCAGTGCTGCAATCTTGGCTCACCACAAGCTCTGCCTCCCAGGTTCAAGCGATTCTCCTGCCTCAGCCTCCCAAGTAGCTGGGATTACAGGCATGCACCACCATGCCCAGCTAATTTTGTATTTTTAGAAGAGATGGGATTTCTCTATGTTGGTCAGGCTGGTCTTGAACTCGCAGCCTCAGGTGATCCGCCTGCTTCAGCCTCCCAAAGTGCTGGGATTAGAGGTGTGAGCGACTGTGCCTGGCCCAATTCAGGGCTTTTTATACTGCCATGTTGCTAACATAACAACCTCTTATTAACATAATTATTTTTTTTGTGAGTCTAGAAAGTTGCTAATCCTTTTTGAGCCTTGTTTTTTTTAAAAAAATAACTATAAAGTGGAGTTGGCAATACTGAGACTTTATTAGGTTGCAGTAAGTATTAAATGAGATAATGTATGCATTTCATGTGGATGCTACTGGCTCCTATTCCCAGTGGAGCAGAAGACTAGATCCATTTCATGGACTCACTAGAGGTGGCTTATATTTCCTTAACCACCAAACTGGCTAATTAAAACATGGCTTTAGCCATTTGTTCCCTCTCCTACTCTGGGCTATCTTCTCTGAGAACAAACATTTCTGCCCAGCACTTTTTTTTTTTTTTTTTGGAGACATGATCTCACTGTGTAGCCCAGGCTGGAGTACAGTGGCGCCATCTTGGCTCACTGTATCCTCCACCTCCCAGGTTCAAGTGATTCTCCCATTTCAACCTCTTGAGTAGCTTGGTCTACAAGCATGTGCCACCATGCCCAGCTATGTTTTTATAGAGATGGGGTCTCACTATGTTGCCCAGGCTGGTCTCAAGCACCTGGCCCAAAGCCATCATCCTGCTTCGGCCTCCCAAAGCACTGGAATTACAGGTATGAGCCACTGTGCCTGGCCCAAGAAAATATCCGTTTTATAAAGTTTAGCACATAAGGAATTCAATAAGGAGAGGTCGTAGTCCTCCCTCAAGTATTATGCAGAAGCAAAGCAGAGCTCACATGTGCTTAAAATGTCATCCAGGGTCACTCTCTGAAGTGCTAATTTTATGTTTCTTTTTACACAAAAAAAGAAAAAAAGTTAATATTCCAACTCAACCAATCACCTAGCATAATAACTGAATGAGTTGGGTATAGTTCCTCTATTTTGAATGCTTTACATAATTAGATACAATAGAGTCCAATATTCAACAAAAAGCGATCACTATATACGTGAAATATCATTATTATGAAAGTGCTTGAGGAACACTGGGGGTGGATCAGATATGGGATAAAGGTGGAATTAATCTGAAAAGGAGAAGACTTCATAGACAAGGAGTTTGAAAGGAGATGGGCAATCTGGCAGCTGAAAAAGATGGAGAATCCAAGCCATGTGTAATATATATGTGTCTGCTTGAATTTTCATTAGGACCAAATTGTCCATAATGGCATGAAAAATAATAAAATACAAAGTTGGATCAAACTTAGATTACTGAACCTAGAAGAAAGTGCTTATAGGTATGACATCCTTAATGTTTTATGAAACTTTCTCTTTAACAGCTTATAATGATAAAACTCTAATTGAATGGACAAATCTGGCACTAGAGAATTTTACTTAATTATGTAACTAACTGAGAGTTGGTGGAGCTTTTTTAAAAAATTAGCTTGTTTGGCTGGGTGTGGTGACTCTCACCTGTAATCCCAGCACTGTGGGAGGCTGAGGCAGGCGGATCATGAGGTCAGGAGTTCGAGACCAGCCTGACCAACATGGTGAAACCCAGTCTCTACTAAAAATATAAAAATTAACCGGGCATGGTGGTGTGTACCTGTAGTCCCAGCTACTCAGAGGCAAAGGCAGGAGAATTGCTTGAACCTGGGAGGCGGAGGTTGCAGTGAGCTGAGATCTTGCCACTGCACTCCAGCTTGGGTGACAGAGCAAGACTCTGTCTCAAAAAAAAAAAAATTAGCTTGTGCCATGTAAAAGTGCTGGTATTTGATCTTGACCATTTTTGACCTAACAAACTACAATGTCTTATGCTTTGACATAAAATATGGATTAATAATTTAATAAAAGACTGGGCACAGTGGCTCATGCTTGTAATCCCAGCACTTTGAGAGGCCTAAGTGGGCAGATCATGAGGTCAGGAACTTGAGACCAGCCGGACCAACATGGTGAAACCTCATCTCTACTAAAAATACAAAAATTAGCCAGGCATGGTGGTGTGTACCTGTAATCCCAGCCACTCAGGAGGCTGAGGCAGGAGAATCCCGTGAACCTGAGAGGCAGAGGTTTCAGTGAGCAGAGATGTCGTCATTGCATTCCAGCCTGGGCAACAGAGCAAGACTCCTCTGTCTCAAAAAAAAAAAAATAATAAAAATGGTTCTGTATACCAGGTACAATGGTGCATGCTGGTAATCTTAGCACTTTGGGAGGCCAAGGTAGGAGGATTGCTTGCATCAGGAAGTTCGAGACCAGCCTGGACAATATAGCAAGACTTCGTCTCTCCAAAAAATCAGAACCTATCCAGATGTGGTGGTTTGTGTCTGTAATCCTAGCTACTTGGAAGGCTAAAGTGGGAGGATCACTTGAGTCCAGGAGATGTAGGCTACAGTGAGCTGTGATTGTGCTACAGCACTCAGTCTGGATGATAGACTGAGACCCTGTCTCAAAAAAAAAAAAAGTCAAAAATAACTATATATATTTATATATGTATTGTTTGACTTATTACATACAATTTGTCTTATTTTGTATTTTATATCTATACATAATATAGTTAAGTGTACATAACATTAAAACCATACTAAGCATAGCATCATTTGATGACCGAGAAAGCACTTCCTTCTTTATTCACTTGACATTCACTGAGCACCTATTATGCTTCTGGCACTCTGCTCCTTGCTGAGATACAAGAATGAGTAAAAGATATTTCTTGCCTTTGATGTTTTTAGTTTACTGAGGGAGATGAACACCTTAACAGATCATTACTCAGAGAGACAGTGTGTACAGGGGTTAAGAAGGAAGGCCCTGAGGTCAGATGGACCCAGATGTTTAGTCTGGTCTTCACCACTTTTACTAAGTGCCAAAGCTCTCTTAGCCTCGTGGAAATAATAACAGTACCTCCCAAGATTCTTGTGAGAGTTTAATGTGACAATGCATGTGAAGTTGCTTAGCATTGTATTGTGTTTAAGAAGCACTCAGGAAACGCTGAGTCTTACTGTCTGTGTTAAATGCTACTTACATAATTAGATGTGGTTGGTGCTTGCTCCCTTTGATGGAGTTAGGTCAACTTGTTTTAATAATAAGCAATTCATGACAGTAACAATGGTTTATATGAATTTGTTTGCTCCTCATTCTAGTTCAGAGAAAAATCTCATCATCTTTTCTGGGAAATAGGACCTGTTATCAAAGTCCAAGTCTAATGAAGTGGCTGAACAGATTGAACCCACTTCTCATGAGTGGGGCTGGCTCTCCTAGGAA
>CAUYLG010026237.1:0-58459 GCA_963573385.1 Cacajao melanocephalus | reverse complement strand
TGTGAATGGCAGTTCGTTCTTGATTTGGCTCTCTTTAAGTCTGTTATTGGTGTATAGGAATGCTTGTGATTTTTGCACATTGATTTTGTATCCTGAGACTTTGCTGAAGTTGCTTATCAGTTTCAGGAGATTTTGGGCTGAGTTGATGGGGTCTTCTAGATATACAATCATGTCGTCTGCAAATAGAGACAATTTGACTTACTCCTTTCCTATTTGAATATGCTTTATTTCTTTTTCTTGCATGATTGCTCTTACTAGAACTTCCAAAACTCTATTGAATGGGAGTGGCGAGAGAGGGCTACCTTGTCTAGTGCCAGATTTCAAAGGGAATGCTTCCAGTTTGTGCCATTCAGTATGATATTGGCTGTTGATTTGTTGTAAATAGCTTTTATTATTTTGAGATATGTTCCACCAATACCTAGTTTATTGAAGGTTTTTAGCATAAAGGACTGTTGAATTTTGTCAAAGGCCTTCTCTGCATCAGTTGAGATCTGAGTCAAGAAAATCTCATTGCTGATTCATAGATACTCAGTGTAGCTGGACTTCAGTACAGTCCTGCCCTAAGCTGCCTTTATCTTTGTTCCTTGATTCTATGCCCAGGATATGAGCATGTGGTGACAGGAGGTATTTTCAAGAATGGCTTTCAGGCTGGTAGTAGGAAATGGGAAGGGTGCAGAGGCCAATCTCATTCCTTTCAGTCATATTTTTTGCTTATGACTGCCATGTCTTATGTATGAGCTGGACATGGACCCTGGAATTTGAAGAAGGGCTTCTAGAAAGTTTTCACAATGGGTGCTTCTGGAATTTTGGTTATATTCAACAATATTCTAAAATGAGACATTTTGAATAATTCTGAGTAGCTGATGCAAAGTTATTTAGATATTTCTCTGATTTTCCTATGATCATTTTGGTTAACTCGTGCCCTCATGTGTTATACCATGTGATTCCTAGATTACAAAGGAAAGGCAGCTTTTCCCAAGAAAGCTAGAAATACCCATTTGCTGATATGACCCAGGCCTATGTAACTCCAAAACACTGCTTCCCCTGAGTCTAAGCTTTTCATCCAAGCAGGCTTAATGATTTTAGCAACCCTGATCCTTCTGACCTCTAGATCATACTTCCTCCTCCACAGATTCCAGCTCCAAGACTGTCAACCCTGGACAGTCTTGGAGCTGGAATCTGTGGAGGAGGAAGGATATGAAGAGACTTCTGTGTTCCCCATATTATTCTTGACTCACAGTCCCCAACAATGTACTTCTTAATCATTGTTTGTTGCAAGAACATCTGCTGCGATTTCATCGCAGTTGAATATCTTCTCCTTGCTGTTAGATTTTAACCCTGTTTCTAACTATGTGAGACCAGAGGTCCAGGACAGTATCACCTAGGATTGCTTAGGAATAGACTGAGCAAAAGATGGCATGATTGTTCTGGGGTTAAGAGCAAGGCTTTGCTGAAATGCCACCAAACAGGAATATTCTGTAAGCTGGAACTATTCAGTTGCCTTCCATGAATTAAAAGAACAGTGGTTACTTTAAAATTCAAGCTGGTAGAGAAAAGAAGATAAGAAAGAAAAGCAAAAATCATGCTTACTCACAGCACTGTTCACTTCCCTCTTTGTCACGGTGACAGTTCTTTTGTTGTGTCTGAAAAATAAAAATTCCAGAAATGGAATAATATTAATGAGAAAATTGTTCAGCTTATAGATTAAAATATGGCAGAACAAAAAGTAAGTCTAAATAAATCCACATGCGAAGCCCAAATGTCCACTATGGCCCAGGAAGTGGGATAGTAATGCATAACGTAAAATCTGGCCCCTAGGCAAAGAGTATGAACAAAGAAGACCCACACTTTCCATTCCTCTGTCTACTCCTGGCCCTTAGGCACTTAAAGGCTGTGGAACTAATTTGGGTATTCAACCCAGGAAATGTCTGGCTGCAGAATTAGCTCTCCCTTTTCTGCTTTAGTCTTGACTGCCACTTCTGCCTCCCTGCCCTGGCCCAGGTCAGAAGGTCATTGATTTGCACTAAGGTATAAGTGACTGACACTGGTTCAATTCAAATTACTGGTTCAGAAGCACAAGTTCACATAATGGATGCTGCTGACCACTAAGTTTCCTTGGTTTCACTTCTTAATTTCAATTGTTTTTTTTTTTTTGAGACCAAGTCTTACTCTGTTGCCCAGGCTAGAGTGCAGTAGCGACATCTTGGCTCACTGCAAACTCCACCTCCCAAGTTCAAGTGATTCTCCTGCCTCAGCCTCCCGAGTAGCTGGGACTACAGGCGCGCTCCACCAAGCCCAGCTAATTTTTGTATTTTTAGTAGAGACGGGGTTTCACCATGTTGGCCAGAATGGTCTCGATCTCTTGACCTCGTGATCCACCCTCCTCGGCCTCCCGAAGTGCTGGGATTACAGGCATGAGCCACCACACCCGGCCAAATTTTTTTTATATCAATAGGTTTACGGGTCCAAGTGGTTTTTGGTTACATGGATGAATTGTATACTAGTGAAGTCTGAGATTTTAGTGCACCCATCACTCAAGTAGTGTACACTGAACTCAATATGTAGTTTATATTCCTCATTGCCACCCCCACTATCTCCTTCTGAGTCTCCCATGCTCATTATACTCTGTATGCCTTTGCATACCCATAGCTTAGCTCCCACTTACAAGTGAGAATATATGGTATTTGGTTTTCCATTCCTGAGTTACTTCACTTGGAATAATGGGCTTCAGCTCCACCCAAGTTGTTGTAAAAACACATTATTTCATTCTTTTTTATGGCTCAGTAGTATTCCATGGTGTGTGTGTGTGTTTGTGTGTGTGTGTGTGTGTATCACATTTTCTTTATCCACTTACTCGTCAATGGGAACTTAGGTTGGTTTCATATCTTTGCAATTGTGCTATGTTTTCACTTTTTTCTTAACCTCTGATTTCACATATTCCCTCCCACTCTGATTCTCTTTTAGGATTTAATGACCAATTCCTGCCATTGCCTGGGTTCCTGAAATCAGTCCATCCCTAATTCTGCTTTTGCTCTATATACCAGGTTTTTAGTAATTCCCTCATGACTATCCTGAGCTTAGCCTGGAATCTGGGGGTCTCTATTCAGCATTGTAGTCTCTTCCAAGAAGGTTTGCTTTTGAAAGGAGCCCAATGGTTAACCCATAGGAATTGCTCTTGAATGTTGGCTTCAGTGGGTATGTCCTTAATAATGCCTGAGGTTAGTGCTGCCATTTTCTGTGGGCCACAGGCAACCATAAACCAGCATATTTGGTCTTTAAACCTCTGTAAAATTCTGGCTCAATCTTCTAGGGCAGTGCCACTCAGAGTCTGGTTCGTGGGCTAGTGCTGGTAGGTGAACTGTTACCAGCCTATGATGATAACTAGTCCTTCACCAGAGAGTTTGCAAAACACTGTTCTGAATATCTGAAGACCTGTTCTAAAGATCTAGATTCTGTAGCTGGTGACTCCTACTGGATTCTAACTTTGCCATTGGCTCAGCAAGTCAATGAATAATTCACTCAATTCTTTTGGATTGATACTTACTTTCTCCTTCCATTGCTCAAAGATAATAATATTGATTGAGCCAATTTACATTAAGCACTTTTGCAACAATTAGGCCACAAGTTTTTGGGTAAGAGAGACCTGTATTCAAATTTCAGCTGCATGACTTTGGGAAGTTATAGAACTTTTCTGAGCCTCACTTTCTTAACTGCAACATAAAGATACTTCTCTCTGCCACAATCAATTTTTGTGAAATTAAGTGAGAAGAAGTTTCAAAAGGGTCTAGCACAGTGTTTTTCAGTAGAACTTTCTGCAGTGATGGAAATGTTGTATATCTGCACTACCCAACACAGGAGAAATTATCTGTACGTGGCTACTGAGCACTTATAATATGTGAGTACTTAAGATGTGACTGATGAATTGAATTTTTATTTAACTTAGAAAACGCCACAGATGACTATTATATTGGACAGAGCAGATCTAGCATATTCACCTGCGTATAGTAGGTTCAATGTTTACAATTTTATTGAACATCTATTATATGCCAGGTAATGTTTTAGACACTGGGCATGTATTGGTGAATCAAAGAAACACAGTTACTATACTCTTGAAACATAAAGACTAACAGATGAAGCAGAATTTAACATTATTTTGCAACAGAAGTAGCCAACTTCTTCTTCTCTAGAGCTCAGCAGGTCACCCTGGACCCCTGAACTGTTGAATGGTTCCTCTTAGGGGAAATGGTAAATAGGACCTTTTATGTAATAATGGCTGCCCTCCCAATACACTTTAGTGCACAGAGCTAGTCACTGAGGCATAGGTGGGTAAATCTGTTCAGAAGCCAAGGAGCCACCTGGAAGGAAAGGGACACAGACTGCCGCCTCTTTACTTAACTTTCCAATGGACTAAGAAGTTCAGGACAACAATGGCCCTAAGAGGAACTCAAGAGAAGGAAGTTAGGACTGGTGTCCCAGGCTCAACATGAGGTCCTAGAGGGGAAGAGGCTGGTTGTGCACAGCTGTGGCTAAGTCAGGGATCCCCTCCTACCTCATCAACCCATAGGGGTCCTGCTTTGGGATCAGTGACAGAGCATGTGTTGGGGAGCCATAAGAACTGTAATCTTGTAGCACTGTGGTCTGTGTGGGGATTGGGACCGGCAAGATTACCTGTGCACAGTGGATGGAGACACCTGGAAGGACCAGAGATTCTGCATGGCAGGCGTAGACAGCAACTGCTCAAAACCAGGGCCCTCTGGAGGACTAACTTAGCTCCCTAGTATCCCTCCTGCCTGTTTATAAATAGCACTGCCCCTGTGGGCTAAGTAAGCTTCCTGGCAGTTTGTGGGAGGTGGAGAAATACATGCTATAAGAGGAAGACATTGAACGTCTTGCTAAGATGGGCATGTGGGTGCTTGAGGAATTAACTGGAAAATTAAAAGGGATGCAATTTAATTGGTAGCCCAGTCTATTAAAACAGGTCCTAGACCTGTGATTGTGTGCTGAGTATATTGAAAGAAGAAGTAGGCGCTGTGGAAACATAATAAGCGGATTTAATGTAATGGGTGTGGTGGGTGGGGAGTAGAATTAGGAAAGACTTGATGAAGTATAAGCTTAGCTGAGATTTAAAGAATGACTCCAACTCAGTGGGCAAGAAGAGACAATATTGTTTGAGAAAACTCTGAATTGAAAGACTGGGATGCCTCTGAGGACTAGAAAATCCTGTATGGTTAGAGCTTAGAAAATGAAGGTGATGGCGATACGGTTAAAGCTGGAGACATGAGTCAAGCCACCCTGGGCTTATTGGAACTTCATCCAGTGAGCAATGGGAAGCCACGGAGAAGGTCTAAACAGAGGACATATGGTAGATTAATGATTTTTTTTTTTTCAGACAGAGCTACACTCTTTTTGCCTAGGCTGAAGTGCAATGGCATGATCTTGGCTCACTGCAACCTTTGTCTCCTGGGTTCAAGGGACTCTTCTGCCTCAGCCTCCCAAGTAGCTGGGATTACAGGTGTGTGCCACCACACCCAGCTAATTTTTGTATTTTTAGTAGAGATGAGGTTTCACTATGTTGGTCAGGCTGGTCTTGAACTCCTGACCTCAGGTGATCCACCCGCCTCAGCTTCCCAAAGTGCTGGGATTATAGGCATGAGCTACCGTGTCCGGCCCAGATTTATGATTTTTAAAAGCCTATTCTAGTGAAAAGTGAGAACAGACCAAGTTGGAAGTAGCAGGAGTGAAGACAGGGAAACCAGTTAGGAAGATTTCTCTGTAGTCCAAGTTGAACCACAGTGGTGGCAGTGAAGTTGGGCCAATAAGCTGTATAATGTTCCTTCTCTTGCTGCTTCCCCTTTTACAGATAGAAAGACTATCTCAAGGAAGTTAGGCCATTTGAAAAAGGGCAGAGAGCCAATATATGGCAGCACCATGTCCCAACCTAGCCATCTGACCCTGGTTTAAAGCTCTGTCTGTATCACCAGCAGTTCTGAACCCTTTTACATGGCATATGAGTTTGTGTGCATGGCAGACACATGTAAGAAAGCAGATCTGAATGCAAGTTAGTTAGAGACAGGGGTTATATAGGCAACCATGATTTCTCTCTGGTTCATTAAAAATATAAAAGAAATTGTTTGCACATTTATTCACTTAATTCTTATTTGTAAGAAAGGTCTCCTAATCACAGTTAGGACTTGAGCTTTACCTCAGCTCTGAGCTACTGATATCCCCACTCACTCTTAAGATTGGAGCGAGGGATGAGGAGAGGATTTATTTCCACTCTATCTTTGACTGTGACTCCATCCCATTCTCCCAAAGACAGCTGGAAAGGAAGACTCGGCTGCTCATTTTTGAAACGATTAAAGAGTCCTTCTGCCTCAGGCCTTGAACCCTGGTATAAAGCTGTTTCCAAGAGATATGGGTGTGGGAGGTAAAAGAAGAATGGCAGAAGATAAGACAACTGAGGTGCATCTGACACAACTCTCTGAAGTGGTTCTATTTAAAAGTCAAAGATCTGTCGGATATTCCTCCTCCTTTATCATGAAGGTCCCTTCCCCTCCACATTTATTTTTCTTTCTATGTTTCTTCTTCCACATCTCATGCCTTCTCTTTCTCTCTCACTCCCCTTGCCTTCTTCTTCCCTCCCTCTGTCTTTTTCTTTTGGCAACAGTTCCTTGCATTCTACAGTTAGAGGTATTCAGCACCCAAGTGAATGCATGCACACATAGGACAGTGGACAAAATAGAACATGACAATATTTTATGGCAGATGAGAATATAGAACTTATGACTATAAATGTAAGATAACAACCACTTAAAACTCCCCTAGTACTCAGATAGTGCTGCTTCAAACTCCTACTGAATTATTTCTACATGTCATTTCCTTTTCTATAGATGAGGCCACATATAGATCTTTGGAGAAGTTCATTGAGTGCAGACAAAGGGGCCGTTTAGGAAAGCACCCGCTAGGCCTGCATACATACATCCTGGGGGTTTTGTGGGCAGGCTCCTCCCAGGAAACCAAGGACAGATACATGAACAATGAAGCAATGAAATCAGGGCTCAGAGGCTTCAGCCTGCTCTTTCCCAGCTGGTGCAACAGAACAGGAGTGTGTTGGTGAGAATACAACAGGCTAAGGAGAAACTGGAAGGGAGCTGCTGAACGACCTGAAGGTACCACCAACCAGCTGCTTTCCTTATCCCCAAATGGCCTCACAAACCTTTCTCTTTTCCTTACCCAAGATTGAGATTCCTGGAAGACAGGGGGTGGGTTTAACCCAGCTCATATCTAGACTGGAGAATAGAGGGGTGAAAGTGGAAGGAATCCTTAGAAAAGATCCTGCCAACATCCCACCAGCAAAATCTGAGCATGTAGCTGTCTGCATTGCCAAAATAACATCACTCTCATGAGGCTGAGGAAGGTTCTTGGCTCAAAGAATAAGACAAACTCTTTCAGACTTAGGAACAAAACATTCCCTTTAAAAAACTCAGTGTAAGAAGTTCAGCTTACTGATGATGAGAGCCAAATATCTTCTGGGCAAAAAAAAAAAAAAATCATCAAGACAAGCTGAAAGTGATTCATAAGCCCTGAGTGGGTTTAGCATGAAACCAGGAAGCCATAGGCCTGCGGTGCAAAGCAGTGGCTCACGCTGCAGACACCCAGTCTATCTGGTTACCATGAATAAAACTCACTTACCTTTTGTAGAATACAGCTTTCGACAGAGTTGTTTCCTTAGAGCTATCATTGTGGCTGTAAAAATGAAAGCAATGATGCAGGAGGGGATGAGAATGTGAAGCAGCCAAGCTGGAGAGGCCCTGGGTTCCATTTGACCTGGGTGAAGGAAGAGCACCAGAAGCCTGTTACATGGCAGCTCAGAAGTAGACTGACAGGCTGGCCACATCAGTGGGTTACAACCAACACCACTAACTGTGTGGAGCATTTACTCCATGCCAGGTCCTGCCTAAGAGCTTTGCATGTATCAGCTCATCCACTCCTCACAACCACTCTGTGAGGTTGGCTCTGCTCTAATCCCCATTTCACTGGTGAAGAAAGTGAGGCATAGAGAGACTAGGAAACTTTCCCTAAGTTACACAGAAAGTGACCCAGCTAAGATAAATACAGTCTGGTTCCAGATTCTGTGCTTTTTACCACTTTCTTATATTATTTTTTCCATCTATCAATCCATCCATCTATCTATTATCTAATCATCTTTCTTTTTTCTCTTTTTCCTCCTTGTCCCCCTTCTCTGCCTCATCCTGTCTCTCTTCCCAGTGGGAAAGTTCCTCAGCCCAAAAATGTCTTTCCCCCACTGACAAGTACTCACAGTGCTTAGAATCTGTACCAGTAGTTGTGAAATTTCAAGGATTAACGGGATCCTTTTGGAAAAAATAGAATATCCTAGGTGGTGTTAATATACTAAACCCAGTTACTCATACCTTAGTGTGAATTACTACAACTGGCCCTTTGCCTTGTTTCAGTTTTTCAAGGGTTTGGCACTGATGAAAGGATGAATTTAGTAGAGAGAGGATCAGAAGAGTAATTCTGGAGGCTGGGGAAAGCCTTGGAAAGCCCTCTGGTGTGTGCAGATTAGAACAAGGGCTCTAGACTGACAAAAGGCAGGGCTGGAGGGGTGTTCCCCAACAGGGAGATGAAACAGTACCCAAGTTAAATTGCGCCCTTTTCAAAAGCTTGAATTTTGCCTCATGGAGTCATTCACATGGAATAAACATGACAGGCTGGTCCAGGAAAAACTGGACGAAACTGCTCAGGAGGAAGGGCTCAGTCCTCCCAACTCCCCAGCCCCCAAACCCCACCACCCCCAGCACAGTGCTATCTGAGAACTATGGATTGTTTTACTGGAGAAGGGATTAGATACCATTTAGTCTGAGCCCCTCGTTTTCGGGTTGAGGAAGTACGTCTCAGAGATGCTAAATAATCTGAGGTCATCACTGCTAAGTAAATGGCAGTGCCAGGATTGCAAACCCAGATCTATCTGACCCAAAGCTCAGGCCCCACAGATATTTTTCTCCATCCAATAGAGTATGATGAACATTAAGGAAGAAAAGATAAGGAGCCTGGCTCATCCAAATATTGGATAACCCATATTGATTACAATCTACTTCTTAATTTCTAGGAAGTGCTTGGTAAGCACTTGCTGGATGTGAGTCAAGGAGAACTGGGCCTCTCACTGTCCCCACAACAGGAGAGGTCCCTACCTCAGTGTCTTTATGCAAACCTTGTCTCTTCCACATACGGAAGCTCTGCTCATCCCTGAAGACTCCAAAGTTGAACATCCAATAGGATATCAGTCTGCTTAGACTATTTGGAGGGCAAAGGCCTTATCTAAACTACCTTTGAGCCCTCTCTAGAGTCAAGCAACAGCTACACGAAATGTGTCAGAAGGAATTGTTGTGTTGAATTGACTGTCTGTCTTCTAGTCCACCTAGCCTGATCCTCCTAGACATTTGTCACCTTGTGGTATATTGCTGGTTAATCCATTCTTTCTTTCATCCCTAGTTTTAAGGAATTAGCTGGACACGTGGCTTCTCAGAGACTATGTTTCCAAGTCTCCCCTGTACTTAAGTGGGCCCAGCCATGTAATCTAAGGCCAGGCCAAGAGAATGGGTCTTCTATGTCTTGGCCTTAAAACATTGAATGTGTCTTCCACCACTTATTTCCTTTCTGAAGTTTGAAACATGGGTTTGGCACTGACTCAGCTTTGACAGTTTTAAAGGGACAACATCCTGGAGAATGGCAGAGCAAAGAATGAAAACCTGGATCACTGAATGACTCCATGGGACATAGCTACTTAGCTGCTCTGAACCACCTGAGTGTTACATGGAGAGAAATATACTTCTGTCTTGTTTATCACTATATTTTGAAGTCTCTTCATTATGATAGCTTAGCCTACATCCTAATACTTATTCCTGTAAGTTGTTTAAAAATACTTGCATGTTCTTCTTTCTTTTCTTTCTTTCTTTCTTTTTTTTTTTTGAGACAGAGTTTCACTCTTGTTGTCCAGGCTGCGGTGCAGTGGTGCAATCTTGGTCCCCTCTGCCTCCCAGGTTCTCCTGCCTCAACTTGCCTCAGCCTCTTGAGTAGCTGGGATTACAGGCACCTGGAACCATGTCTGGCTAATTTTTTTTTTGTATTTTTAGTAGAGACGGGGTCTTACCATGTTGGCCAGGCTGGTTTTGAACTCCTGGCCTCAAGCAATCCACCCATGATGGCCTCCCAAAGTGCTAGGATTGCAGGCATGAGCCACTGCACCTGGCCAATAATTGCATACTCTTTAGCAATGATATAATGTTGCAATGGCAAACACTATTTGTCTTGTCCTTGCCACAACTTCATGAACTCACAAGTAAGGCATGCAACTTGCCAGCGATACCAAATTTTTTTCCTGTTTGCACACTTTCTGAGTACTAAGCACTTTACAAGTACATTTCATTTAATCCTCATGATAACCACACAAGCTATCTGTCACTACTCACCCTCATTCTACACATGAGAGACTGAGAGTAGAGTGGCTAAGTAGGATATTCAGTTTCTCAAAACTAATAGGTAGTAGAGAGACAGTTTGAAATTTAAGCCTGTCTGACATCAGAGCCCATGCTCTCAACCACTGCCTGGAGTCACTTCTAGGTCTCCTAGGAAGGCTTCTCTTTTCTGCCAGCCCCACGAGGGTCCTTTTATATTTATTTTTTGTGCTCTAGTACCATTCCATTTCCTAACGAAAATACGACAACTGGCTGAGCAGAAGAAACTCTATTTCAAAAGGAAAATGATCTGTTGCTCCATAACTTCTTCTTGAAATTTGGAATGTTCAGTCATCCATTCTAAGAGTCACTGGAGAGTCTCCTGCCTCAGCCTCTTGAGTAGCTGGGATTACAGGCACCCTCCACCCCCTAATACTGTCATTTCTGTGTTCATTTTATACATTGACTTCTGGAGAAGCTCGTGGGTCACAGCAGTCAACAGCTCAATTTTATGAGAATGAGTAGAAAGGGAACAGTCATAAGACAACCTAAAAATGCCCTTGAGAAATAGAAGCAAGGAACTCATAGGCGGATGTGTGACTTTGGTTATTTTGTTGCTGGTATTTGTGCCACAAACTAAAATATCATTTGGCTGCTCTGACCTGGCTGTCCACACAGTCTGGTAGTGGGGGTGATGGGACTGAGATTATCTAAGATGAAGTCTCCAGCCCATCAACCCAACATTTGTTGAGCACTTATTATGAACAGAGGACTCTGTTTTTTCTTTAAACTTGTGTGAACAATAAAACTACATGGAAAATAAAATAGCAATTAAAAAGGCAAGAATAGTTACAAGGCAAACAAATGGTCCAGATAATAGGTCTCAAAATGTGAGATGAGGGAAAGACCCCCTTGTGCCCTGGAGTGACTGATCTGCCCCAGAGAGAGGGTGGGTTTGGAGCTGGTAGAGAGGGAAATAATGATATTTATATGGAAAAACCTGAACAAAGAAAGCATGGAAGTAGAAAAGGTGCAACCAAGTTCAGAGAGCATGTGATGAGGAAGGGATGCTTAATGAAGCAGAGGATCCATGTCAGGAGAACAGTAGGATGAATACAAAGCTGGGAAGGATGGGTAAAACCAGGTTGAGAATTTCTAGCTGTGCAAAGATTTCTCCATCTCCCTGATGGCTGCATTTATGAGTGATACCCTAGGAGATCGTGAGCTCTGATGAAGATCCCACAGGTCTCTCCCATGGTTGTTAACTATTTAGTCAGCCGTGTTGGCTCCCATGAAGAGAGCGGGGCGGGTGGCCATTTTACTCCACTGTTAACTTCTCACAGCATAAAGGCTTCCAGAGCAATGGTTGGATGGCCCTTTCACTTCTCTACCATGCAGAATAACACACCAACATAATCAGTGGTGCAAAGGGTGGACTCTAGTTATTTCTAAATTCTTCTTATACAGGCCCCTATTTCCCTGGAGAGGTTCTTATATAAGAAGTGTCTTTCTAGAAAACTGCAACTCATCCAAAGTACTAGCCTACACTTAACAAGGCAGGAAATTCCACATAACAAAGGACAGTTGAATAAACAATTCCAGGGGAAAAAACTTCTCCTGGGATTGCTCATATTTAAGCCTCTTTAGAGGCTATAGCTTTAGTATGAATTAGAGTTCATTTCTCCTGAGGTGACAATATGGTCTTAACCATGATATAAAGAGAGACAGAGAATGTTGAAAGACCAACTTGCCTAATTCGCTTTTTTACCTGAAGTTGGTCCTAAAATTGATGGATTTCTAATTTCTTTCTTTCCTCTCCCCTCCCCCTCCCTCCCCTTTCCTTTTCTTTTTTGGAGACAGAGTCTCACTCTGTTGCCCAGGCTGGAGTGGAGTACAGTGGCACAATTATAGCTCACTGTAATCTCAATCTGCTGGGCTCAAGTGATCCTCCTGTCTTGGCCTCCCAAAGTGCTGGGATTACAGACATTAACCACAGTGCCTAGCCTCTAAGGTCGTTAGCATGACTCCTCTCTTTCTTTCTAAACTAATAATTTAGTTAGAAAGAAGCTAGGCTAACTTTAGTGTTGGCACTGGGTAGTAAATTGTGGGTAGGTAGGGAAGTGGGAATCAATGAGAGATGGCAGTGCATCTGGCTGCCTCTGAAAACTGTATCAGGGAAGAATTTTTTCCAGAAGAAAATACTAGGAAAGTAATGATGAGATGGGTATTTAGTCACTGCAAAGTTCTAAGAGTCTGGTTTGTGGATCAGTGTCACTCCGTGAAAAAATTAATTTTAATTTGGGATACAGCATCAGATATCTCTGATGCCTCAATTCATACCCTGTCTGCCTCACCCCAGCTGTACTTGATGGTGGTAGTTCTGTGCAAGGTCTAACTTCCTCCTGACAGCCTCCTCAAACGTGTTCTTCATCTGTACCTGGGATATTCCAATGCTGCAGGTTGGCTCCTCTCACCATTACTCCCAATGACTCATCTATAGAAGTTCACTCAACCCCACACGTTTAGGCTCTGCTGGATCAAAGGTCTGGCTTCCTATAGGGAATTCTAGCAGGGGATACTGTGCTTGTTCTACTGCATCTAAAGCTGTGCTACTGGCCTGGTCACCTGGAGCTCTTTATATTGGCAGACCAGTGGGCAAAGAAAAAAAATACCATACTGCTGGAGAATCAATCTTGATTATCAGGAAAATCTTGAACACCACTGCATAATGGAGACAAGGAAGAATATGTCTGCAACTCAGGGATTAATTGATTCGCTGGTTCTTTTTACTTCCGTGTCCAGTGATAATGAAAAGATACTTGTAACAACCCTAGTCTGTTAAGGCCCTGCTGGTCAAAAGCTCAGATCTCTTGGGGTCACTCTATCAGGCAAAGAAACTATTCCATCTGAGATGTTAGGTGAGGGAAATCTGGAATGTATGGTGGATGAGTGAGAACGAATATAAACTATGGCTTGGGATCAACAGCAGCATCAGGAACTGCAGCTTGTTCCACAAACTGGTGCATATTAAATCTTTTGCAGAGATTGTGGCTGCATCCCAGCTAGAAGGCTCAATGACAGAGCAGACTTAATGTAGGGCAGGAGTGGATTTGAACAGTATAAATGGGGACGTTGCAGTCCGGCCTTCTTCCTCTCAGCCTCACCTCTCACTTCAGGCAGCTGGGGTAGAATTCTGGGTGGGCTTACACTCACTTTAAGGTCAATAATTCACCTCAAATTGGATACTTTTCTTTCTGCCCTGTGATTTTTCTGATGCTACAGATGCTGGGGAGAGCTCACTCAGCCCACATGCATGTCTAGCTCAGCAGCAGAATGGAGTTCATATTCCTGTCAACCAATGGGCATAAAGCAGATAAATGAGTCCTTCCACCTGAAACTCTTTGAGTAGACATCTTAGGAGGCTATCTACATGCTGGTCCTTGAATATTTGAGTTTCTATTGCCTACACAAACAACTTTGATAATATACTCTTGTATAATCCTCTCTTAAACTCCCAAATCTCTTGCTTCTGCCCTCTGGGACTGCTAATTAAATACCTGCATGCCACACAAGTTCTTACCATAGGCTCTGTCTTACCCAACTAAGACAAAGGGCAAAATGTGAAATACAATGACAAGATAGTGAATTTTCTATAAAGCCAAATCGAATCAGTACTAGGTACTGTCCTTATTCTGAAAGTATATCCCTTCTCAGTAGGGTAGATAAAAGGATGGCTCTCCCCAAAGATGTCATGTTCTAATCCCTGAAACGTGAATATGTCACCTTACATGGCAATAGGAGTTTTGCAGATGGACCTTGAGATGGGAAGATCACCCCAAATAACTGGGGGAGGGGATGGAGTACCTAATGCAATCAGAAGGGTCCTTAAGAGGTGGAAAAGAGAAACAAGCTAGTTAGAGAACGAGATGTGGTGGCCGGGAGCGGTGGCTCCTGCCTATAATCCCAGAACTTTAGGAGGCCAAGGCGGGCGGATTACCTGAGGTCAGGAGTTTGAGACCAGCCTGGCCAACATTGCCATCTCTAAATAAAATTACAAAAATTAGCCAGGCGTCGTGGTACACAACTGTAATACCAGCTACTTAGGAGGCTGAGACAGGAGAGAATTGCTTGAACCTGGGAGGCGGACTTTGCAGTGAGCCAAGATCATGCTACTATACTCTAGCCTGGGCAACAGAGTAAGACTCCATCTCAGAAAAAAAAAAAAAAGAGGGAAAGAGAGAGAGATGTGGTGACAGAAGCAGAGGGCTGAGTGATAGGGTTGCTGCCTCTGAAGTTAGAAGGAGGGGCCATGAGGCAATGAATGCGGGTGGCCTCTAGCAGCTGGAAAAGACAGGAAAATGGACACTTCCCTTAGGGCCTCTGCAATCCTGCTGACACCTTGGAGCCCAGTGAAACTCAGGTCTGGCTTTCTGACCTCCATAAGTACCAGATAGCAAATCTGTGTTGTCTTAAACTGTGAAGTTTGTGGTAACTTGATCTAGGAGCATTAGGAAACATATGCACTCGGTGATAAAATTACCTGTCTCTTATGAAATGATTGTGATACTAGATGTTAGTTGTCCTTACTTGGCAGGTAAAAGTTGTTATTCTCTCAAGATTGTTTGAAATTCTGCTGGTATATGAAGTTCAAAAGTATGGGATCACTTCCAAAAATATCCAGCATAGCCAGTCAAGGCTCTGAAGGATTTTGTAAGAGACCAAATTTCTTGGAAAAACCCCATAACCAGCTGACTGGCAGCAAATACAGCAAAGTCATTTTCATCCTGCTGGCTCATGACATTGTGCATGAGTCACAGTGATTAGCTATTGTGCTGGATACTTTCTGTTTCCTCCCCATATATATTCCATACATTTCAACACTGCTCTGAGCCCTAAGAAGTTGACTTTCATGGAATACAACAATGGACCCTCGTATTCTCTGACTTCTAGCTGGGTTCAGCCAATGGGAGGCACTAGCAGGAGATTAGAGGGTGGGAGGAGAATGGGGTTGGGGTATTCATTTGCCCAGCTTCCACCCTTTGGAGTTGCTGCAGGTAGCAGCTTCCCTATTCTGTGGTTACAGCTCCTGTAAAGTGGGGCTTTCCCTACAGCTGCCTTCTGATTACAGTAACTTCTCCAGCAGTGGTAATTGCTCCCCCAATATTGAAGCCCCGGTGTTCTGCACTATCCTTTGTCGTTTCTCAAAATGCTGATCGCACCTGTGTAAATAGTCCCTTTACTGCACTCTTCAAATCACTGGAGTGTGCCATCTGTTTCTTGCCTGAATCCTGACTGACAGACCTAGGAAGTGGGGCGGCTCTTACTTTGAGGGTCAATGCTGGCCAAAGTAAGTTCCCTCAGAGGAGCATTCCAGAACACACAGCTGAAGTTTCTGCCAGGGTGTGGCTTTAGGCGCAGAACACTGGTGACCTGGTAGAGCCCTTCAGGGGTCCTGGTGTGGGTAGTGTTGGCAGGAACGCTGATGTCTGGCCAGGATACTTCCGCTAGAGGATAACCTGTAGCCTGGCAGGTGAGCTCTACCTCATCTGTTTCTGGAACCTTTAGGATGTTAGTGTTTATCTTCCTGTAGGAAGCTGGACAATAGAGAAGAAAAAGAAATTATTTTCTGATTCCTATAAAGCTTGGTACTTAATGCCATGTTAAATGAATAAAATGATCACTGTCGATATTAAGTAATAATGGTTATCATTTGTAAACGTGTTCTATGTCCCTGATATCATGTTATTTTCCACACATTGAATTATTTAATTCATACAATGCAATGAAGATGGCATCATTGATATTCCCAATTTTTGTTGAGGATAACTGAAGATAGAGAAGTCGAATATTTTGCTCATAGTCATAGAGCTTATAACTGGCAGAACCAATATTTGAACATTGGAACTCTGATTCCAGATCTCAGCAGTGGTCTAAGCTACCACAATCTGTGGCATCTTTCTTATAGTGGTGTAAATTATTTCACAATTGAGGGCCAGAAAGAGGACAGAAAAATTAAAATCACTAGATTATCTCACTTTATTTGGTACTTTTTCAAACATACTCAGTCAAAAATTTACTTTTCACTTCCTCCTTTCCTCTGATTTCTTTGAGATTAAGAAGAGAAAAAAAAGACCTATATAATGTCTATAAATAGTCAAGAATTGGGTGTATTTATTCTGTACTTCTCCCCAACACATACACATACGTATACACAAACACACACAGTTCATGCACACACATGCTTCTTTGCAGTATATGCTAAGTGAATTAATCAGATACGGCTCTCTGTTCTCAAGAAAGCTGAGATCTAAGTATAATCATTTTGGAAAATAGTATATAGGTTCCTCAAAAAACTAAAAACAGAATTACATGATCCAGCAATCTTACTTTGGGGTATATATCCAAAGGAACTGAAATTAGTATGTTGAAGAGATATCTGTACTCCTATGTTCATTTCAGCATGATTCACAATAACTAAGATGTGGAACCAACCTAAGTGTCCATCAACAGAGAATGGATAAAGAAAATGTGGTATGCATACACAATGGAATACTATACAGCCCTTAGAAAGAAGTAAAATCTGTCATTCATGACAACATGGATGGAACTGAAGGGTATTATGCTAAGTTGAGTAAGCCAGGCACAAAAAGACAGATAATGTATGATGTCATTTATCTGTGAAATCTGAAAAAGAAGATACCATAGAAACAGAGTAGAAAGGTGGTTATCAGAGGCTGGGGTTGGGGAGGGATAGGGAAAGGGAAAATATTCAGTCTCAGAATGGAGGAAAATGTTATGGTCATCTATTGCACTGCATGATGATTACAGTTAATAATAATGTGTATTCAAATTTGCTAAAAGCATGAATTTTTTACATTCTCACCACAAAAACGAAAACTTCGTAATGTGATAGATATGTTAATTAGCTTGATTTATTCTTTTTTTTTTTTTTTTTTTAGATGGAGTTTTGCACTTGTTGCCTAGGCTGGAGTACAGTGGCATGATCTTGGCTCACTGCAACCTCCACCTTTGGGGTTCAAGCGATTCTCCTGCCTCAGTCTCCTGAGTAGCTGGGATTACAAGCACCTGCCACCATGCCTGGCTAATTTTTTGTATTTTTAGTAGAGTCAGGGTTTCACCATGTTGGTCAGGCTGGTCGCCAACTCCTGACCTCAGGTGATCCACCTGCCTTGGCCTCCCAAAGTGTTGGGATTACAGGTGTGAGCCACTGTGCCTGGCTTGATTGACTCTTTCTATAATATATATATACACATATAAAAAATATATAGATCAATATATATATTATATATAGATCAAATATATATATATAGATCAAAACATCACAGTGTACCCCATAAATATACATTGCTGACAGTTAAAAATAAATTTTAAAATTAAAACTTTATAACCTTATACAAACTTTAAAAATCAATAAAATGGACAAGATTTTGAGAGAGACTAGAAGCCACAGGAACAAACTGTCTGATGGTCTTAGATAATAGCTAAAAATAAACAAATATCAACAGCATATGTAGTTACCAGGCAGTGTGAAAGGTCACCTGTTGATTTTTGGTTAGAGGAAGAGGGAATGAGCACTGTCTTTCATTAGGTAGGAAATAGTCCTTTAAGAAATTAAATTTTAATACAAATTTTGAAGTAAGGGTAGTCTTGAAGTAAAGGCAAACGTGTGATAAAACTTTTTTCTCCAAAATCGTTGGAAGTATAAATAGGTACAAACTTTGCGAAAAGCAGTTTCATATTAAAATCATGGTAACAACCATGTGAAAACCATCTGATGTGTATGATTTGCTTATTGTTTTCTATGTACTGAGCTTTGTGCCGTGTCCTTTTACATCCTGTGGAAGAGAAGGAATGTTCGTGCCCATCTTCACAATTTTTGCCGCTCTGTTCCCCTCCTGTGTTGTGGGTCTCAACGTTAAGAGTCGTTAATTTGATTCATTATAGCAAACAACACCCACTAGATCTGGGTTCACTAGGGTCACGGCACTATGAAACATCCACCAGAACCTGCGGGCACTTTGGCTCTCCCTTGAAGTTTTTCTCCATGTGGTCAGCACACCTAGCTGGGCCTGCTGGTATGTCCTAAAAAGCTCTGACATCTTTCCCCTTAATATGTAAATATACACATAATACATATAATAAGTGATCTAATTTAAATGATACATAAACTCTATGAGGTAGGTAAAATTCACATTCCTTTTTTTTAAGTGCATTCTGCATTGGAATCGCCATAAGAAGATATGTCTCTGTGTAATTGCAGATGTCTAGGGATGGAGCAACATAAGCAGGTAGAGGAATATGTTCTCCTGGGTGACTTAGGAGCACCCAGCACTAGTAGAAGATGAGGTGATTCAGGCTCTGAAGCAGCCTACTGAAAGACTTGACCTGTTAGATTCACCAGTCTTCTTGAAGCCAAAACTTTGGCCTATTTTTCACAATCAAACAGTATCTGAAGTGTGCATTTCAAGTGCTCACTTTATCTCTCATTTATGTGATTTATCTACACTTACTTTCCCTTGGTTCAATGTCTTCTGTAATCATTTTATATGATCACACTGTAGATTATTTCTGTAAGTTCTCAAATCGTCTGGGGACTGAAGTAGAACAAAGAGGAGCTGAATGGGTTTGTTCTACTGTGGGTGAGGGTGCGGCCCACTCCTGCAGGTGGCTTGGGACAAGAAGCTGATCTTGGTGTCCTGGTTGAGAAGTGATTGCAGAGGTGGGGATGCCAGGAATTGGGAGCCTGGCTGAGGCTTTGACTTAGGATACACGAGGGAGTAGATAGGGAGAGAGAGAGATCTTCAGCTACAAGAATCAGCAAGGTTTGGGGAAGGGACAGAAGCCCACATCCTACATTTTTGCAGTATCAGAAATGTCTCCACAGCCTCTTATTTGGGAAGTGGCTGAAAGAAATTGCTTTCCACAGTGGGGAAGCTGGACTGAGGGTGATATTCTTAGGAAAAGATGATTAATTTTAGTATTTTAGTGGTGGAAGTACTCTAGAAATTCAAGTTATCTGACTTACTGCTCAAAGAAAAACACCTTCTTTATGGTTTCAGGTCTTAAAGTCTGAGCCATCCTGAGTTGATTTTTGTATAACGTGTGATATGAGGATCCAGTTTCACTCTCCTACCTGTGGCTTGCCAATTATCCCAGCACCGTTTGTTGAATAGGGTGTCCTTTCCCCACTTTATGTTTTTGTTTGCTTTGTCAAAGATCAGTTGGCTATAAGTATTTGGTTTTATTTATGGGTTCTCTATTTTGTTTCATTGGTCTATGTGCCTATTTTTAATACCAGTACTATGCTATTTTGGTGACTATGGTGTTATAGTATGGTTTGAAGTTAGGCAATGTGATGCCTCCAGGTTTGTTCTTTTTGCTTAGTCTTTCTTGCTTTGGCTATGTGGGCTCTTTTTTGGTTCCACATGAATTTTAGGATTGTTTTTTCCAGTTCTGTAAAGAATGATGGTAGTATTTTGATGGGGCTTGCATCGAATTTGTAGATTGCTTTTGCCAGTATGGTCATTTTCACAATATTGATTCTATGCATTCATGAACATGGGATATATTTCCATTTTGGGTCATCTGTGATTTCTTTCAGTAGTGATTTGTAGTTTTCCTTGTAGAGGACTTTCACGTTCTTGGTTAGGTATATTCCTAAGTGTTATATTTTATTTTTGCAGCTATTGGTTGCTGTTGGTATATAGCAGAGCTACTGATTTGTGTACATTAATTTTGTATCCTGAAACTTTGCTGAATTTGTTTACCAGTTCTAAGAGCTTTTTGGATGAGTCCTTAGGGTTTTCTAGGTATATGATCTTATCATCAGCAAATAGCAACAGTTTGACTCCCTCTTTACCAATTTAGATCCCCTTTATTTCTTTGTCTTTGAGTGCTCTGGCTAGGACTTCCAGGACTATGTTGAATAAAAGTGATGAAAGTGGACATCCTTGTCTTGTTCCAATTCTTAGGGAGAATGCTTTCAACTTTTCCCCATTCAATATAATGTTGGCTGTGGGTTTGTCATAGATGACTTTTATTACCTTAAGATATGTCCCTTCTATGCTGATTTTGCTGAGGGTTTTAATCATAAAGAATGCTAGATTTTGTCAAAAGCTTTTTCTGGATATATTGAGATGTTCATGTGATTTTTGTTTTTAATTTTGTTTATGTAGTGTTTCACATTTATTAACTTGTGGATGTTAAATCACTCCTGCATCCCTGGTATAAAACCCATTTGATCATGGTGGATTATCTTTTTGATATGTTGTTGGATTTGGTTAGCTAGTATTTTGTTGAGGATTTTTGCATCTATGTTTGTCAGGAATATTGGTCTGTAGTTTTCTTTTTTTGTTATATCTTTCCCCGGTTTTGGTATTAGGGTGCTACTGGCTTCATAGAATGATTTAGAGAGGATTCCCTCTTTCTGTATCCTATGGAATAGTGTCAATAGGATTGGTACCAATTCTTGTTTGAATGTCTGATAGAATTTAGCTGTGAATCTGTCTGGTCCTGGACTTTTTTTGTTGTTATTGACAGTTTTAAAAATTACCATTCAATCTCGCTGCTTGTTATTGAGCTGTTCAGAGTTTCTATATCTTCTTGGTTTAATCTAGGGGTGGTTGTATATTTCCAGGAATTTATTTATATCCTCTAGGTTCTCTAGTTTATATGTATAAAGGTGTTCATAGTAGCCTTGAATAATCTTCTGTATTTCTGTGGTATCAGTAGTAACATCTCCCATTTGTTTCTAATTGAGATTATTTGGATCTTCTCTCTTCTTTTCTTGGTTATCAATTTTATTTATCTTTTCAAATAACCAGATTTTTGTATCATTTCTCTTTTGTATTTTTTGTATTTCAGTTTCATTTAGTTCTGCCCTGATCTTTGTAATTTCTTTTCTTCTGCTGGGTTTGGGCTTGGATTGTTCTTGTTTCTCCAGTTCCATGAGGTGTGACCTTAGATTGCCTATTTGTGCTTTTTCGGACTTTTTGATGTAGACATTTAATGCTATGAATATTTTTCTTAGCACTTCTTTTGCTGTATTCTATAATTTTGATAGGTCGTGTCACTATTATTGTTCAGTTCAAAGAATTTTTTAATTTTCATCTTGATTTCTTTGTTCACTCAATGATCATTCAGAAGCAGGTTATTTAACTTCCATATATTTGCATGGTTGTGAAGGTTCCTTTTGGAGTTGATTTCCAGTTTTACTCCACTGTGATCTAAGAAAGTACTTGATATACTTTTGATTTTCTTAAATTTACTGAGACTTGTTTTGTGGTCTATTATATGATCTATCTTGGAGAATGCTGATGAATAGAATGTATATTCTGCAATTATTGGGTAGAATGTTCTGTAGATATCTCTTAAGTCTATTTATTGTAGGATATAGTTTAAATCCATTGTTTCTGGTTTGAAGTATTTCTGTCAGCTTTAGCCCATTCCTGGTGTTGGTTTTCCCCATCCCCCTGCCCTGCCCTGCCCAGGCCTTCAGGATGGTTTCGCCCTTGGTGTTCTTGTTTTTAGTGCTTGCTCGCAGCCCTGTCTGGAAACTTTCGCACAGACCAGTTCTCAACCCCAGCTTCTCTGAGAGACCTGTGGCCTACTGGGGCCTCTCTGTTCTTCGGCCATGCTGCCTCCGCTTCCTCAGACAGATTGCCCCCGGTAATGTAGACGCCACCTGGCTTTTCAGAAACCATAGTCCTTTATTACTGTCTCTTCTAGAATCTCCAGCTATTCCACCTCATATTTTTTTCCTGTCCATTTGAAATTAACTCTTTTCACTATATTTGATATGAATTTCTGTCCAGACATCAACAAATGTGCTATAAACAAACTCATTTTCAAGCTTTATGCCATGGATCAGTCATTCTAAGGTAAAAGCACATCCTTCTTCTAGTCCTACTTCGTTCATGGGAAGCCTCATTGGGGCCCCAGATCTATCTTGGTTGTTTTGGAGACCCTGGATCAGGGTAGGATACTCTTAGGTGATGATCTTCAACTTTTTTTTTTTGCTTGTATTCCTTCTAAAATAAGTGTGATGCAGTATGCTCTTCTCACCTATTAAATCAATTCTTAGAATTTTTTATAAGTTTCTTATAAAAAATTGGAAAAGCATATAATGTTTAGCATCTTATGAATATATTTTTTAGTAAAACAATTATTTTACTCTTATATATGTATCCAAAGGTGTCTAAATATCAAATAAGTTATCTTTTATATACATCATCCTATTATATAAATTTATATAATATATAAAAATATATATATAAATATAAAATATATAAAAATATATATACATATATAATATATATAAATTTATATATGAAAATTCATATATATAAAAATTTATATATATAAGAAATTGACACATTATATATGTATAAATAAATTTATATATTTGAACACATATATAAATTTATTTATATATATATAAATTCTTAGAAACAAAAGAATATATATGAAACACACTGGAATAATTTCCTGTGGTAAAAAAAGGTGAATGAGACTGGAGAATGTGGATAAAACAGAATAAATAAATCAGACAAATGAGAGAGGCATTTTAGGTGAGGAATCTAATCAATTCAATCCCCTCTAAGTAAAAATAAATAAATTATTAAATGAAAAAATTCTTCTCTGTCTAAATTGTTTCTTTTCATTCCTTGAACCTCACTTCCAATTTCACTTTGCCTACAGAATTTTATCCTAGTGTAACATATTTTTGTTTGACAGATTTTGTATTGATTATCATTAGATGTCTTTACAACAAAATATTTATAGCTATTGAAATTAAAACTTTTGTGACTATGAAGCTTTAAGTGCTCAAAGTTTTCTGCATTGAGATCTAATTTCTATTATTATCAACACATATTTGATCAAAATGTTAAATGTTATGAATATTGATAATTTTTAAACATGAAAGATGAAAATTTATTCGAAATGTGTTTCTTAATGAGATGGATATGGCTGTGTTTTTCAAATTATTCATGAATCTGAGGAGGTACATGACATGGTCAGAATAATTCTATATGATAGAATTCAGCATCAATTCCATTTCCATGTTTCATTTTTTGTAGCTTATAAGGGCTAAGGATTCTTGTTTGTATGAGTAAATCAATGGGAATGGAACGGTTTTGTTACAGCAATGTCATTTCATTCTTTGACCTGATTTTCATGGCAAAAATTACTTAGTTTTGATTATCAGCTATTAGCTTTGGTAGAGCATCCTTCAATTTTGTTGAAAGCAGAACATTTGATACCACCGTATTTGCAAAAATGTTTTTAGTCATAACAGTTCCATCAGGTGTCAATGTTCCCAATCATTCTTTCATTTAAACTATAGAGGGTTTCACACCCTGGGACAATGGACTATATTCATGATGAGTGAGTGGTAGGCTTAAAAGAGGAAGTGTTTTAGGGGAACCCCAAGAGCCTTGCCTGGCAGGCACATTCTCAGACTCGACAATTTTGGGAAGGAGTATTTGGGGAAGATGAGGATCTAGAAACTCACTTCCTAAAACTGCCTGTGCCCATACATCCCTTGAAAAGTCTTTGTGATCCCCAAATATCCCAGTTTGATGACCATTACTACTACAAGGAACAAATCTCTCCACAACTGAGAAATCTGTGGTCTAGGTGAGGGGTAGGCAGAGTGCCTCCCCGTGAATGAGAGACAGTCTCCAGCTTCAGAGAACAGGCAGAAGGCCTTGCCCATTAATACAGCCTTCAGACAGAGATCAATAAAAACAGAGGTGGTGATTTAGGGTTGCAGAGATTTAAGTACATCAAGGTATCCCAAGAATGTACAGCCTTATATTAAGGGAACTCAGACTAACTTTGGTGTTCTAGAGTTCCTCCCAGCTGCTGCCTGGATGTAGGAAATACAATAAAGATAGAAAAGAGTTATTACATCTAGGCCAGTGGCTTTGCTGGTGATTCACTGATGGTCGAGGTGTGAGGAGGTCACTGTCACTGTTAACAACGGAAGGTCTTTTAACCAGATCTCTGGACACTTTTCATATGCCAGGTAGCATGCTCAGTTCTTTATGTTCATGACCTCTCTTAATGTTGACAACCATCTGTGTGGTAGGTACTACAACTGTTCTTCTTTTTTTACAAATAAGCAAAATGTGAGGTTATAAAAGGCAAAATAACCTGCCTAAGGACAAGGGTGTACACAATATTTAGCCTCATGTCCAGTCCCTCTAGTTTGTCCTTCTTTGTACCAGATCATAAAGTCACACAGTTTCTGCCAAGGTTAATGGTTTTTCAGGGCCCAAATCCACAGACCCTCTAGAAGACAGAACAGACCATCTGAGGTCCAATGTGTGGGAGGGGAGAGGCCAGAGAAATACTGGCATCGTTTATCTCAGAGCACTCAATGAAGCGTGGAGACCTTAAGCCAATGAACAAGCAAAATCTATCTTTTGTAGTTGTATGTGTTTCCCCAAATGGCCTTTTCTAGAACAAGATTGTGAGGATTCCCTTTATATTTAGATTTTTGACTTGTGCTGGGGTGGAGAGAGGCCTGAATTCAGAGGAATGGGAACAGCTGTAGACTTCATGGGACTCTCTTTGGCTACCCACTTTCCTTCTCTGGATCTGAGCTACTTCACCTGCACTTGAGCAGTATTTTACAAATACATAGGGCTTGCACTTGAGCAGTGTTTTCCAAACTTGTAACTTCCCCCTTCCACAGTCCTTGAGACAGAGTCTTGCTCTGTCACCCAGGCTGGAGTGTAATGGCTCAATCTTGGCTCACTGCAACCTCCTCCTCCCGGGTTGTTGAAGCTATTCTCCTGCCTCAGCCTCCCAAGTAGCTGGAATTACAGGAGCCCACTACCACGCCTGGCTAATTTTTGTATTTTTAGTAGAGACGGGGTTTCACCATGTTGGCCAGGCTGGTCTCGAACGCCTGACCTCGTGATCCACCCTCCTCGGCCTCCCAAAGTGCTGGGTTTACAGGTGTGAGCCACCAAGCCTGGCCCCAGACTTGTAACTTTTTATGATCCAAAGTAAGAAAAAAAAAAATCTTATACCATGACCCAACACACACACACACACACACACAGACACACACACACCAGAAATGAGTTTTGTGGTACTCAGTGCTACTCTGTGATGTCTTCTAATCCACTCTATCCTCTTCTATTCATTATTTTTTAAAGGGTGGGAAACATGCATCTGGTTGCTACTCACTAAATTGATACTTTAATCCATTAATGGGTGGCAAACCATGGTTTTAAAAACTCTGGATTCCGGGTATGAACTATTGAAAAAGAGTAACTTAATAATCAAGTCAGGGATGTTCCGTGGGAGAACTGTGAATTAGGCCAAGCTTATTTTTCACACCCTCCCACATTTCAAGGATGAATTTTCCTGGCTTCCTCCAGTCCCATTTTATTCCTGCAGCTCCTACCCCCTTTCACTTTTACTTCAGCTGCTTTGTACTCAGATGTCAAAAATTATTTCTGAGCAGATCTCTACCCAAAGTCTCTTTTTGTTTTCTCTGAAATAGCCCTGTCTCCTTAAAAGCATCCTCCTTGTTTTTGCTTGAGCTACCTTTAATGGGTTTCTGTGACTTGCAGGTCCTCTGTTGGAGAGATGCTTCCATGGATTGTAGTCTTGACACCACTCACCTTTGACTTTCAGAGTCAGGTACTTGTAGTCCCAGGCAACCCCATAGATGATTATGCATTGGTACTGTCCTTCGTCCCTCACTTGGACTTGAGGTATATGGAACAAGGCCTTCCCTAGGGATAGCTGCTCCTCCAGCAAAGTGGCTCTTTCACGGTGTGAGGATGTATCATTTTCCACCTTCTGCAAACTAGCTGTTATTGCTCCAACGTTCACATGACTTCCAGTGTCAAAGTTGCATTCCAGGGTCACATTGCTGCCATGCTCTACTATGTACAATTCCTTAGGGACTGTCACTGTGAATAAAGCTGAAAAGAAAACAAGACATAGCTTTCCCCTCCAAACATTCCCTCCTGTGCTGCTGACTGCCCTTTGCTCCTCTCTGGGCACTCCAGCAAGAGCTTCTGGTGGACAGCACTGCTTGCTCTCGGAGGCCTCTCCCATCTCATCCCTGATCCCCCAAGCCCTGCAGTCATTCCAGGTCATCTGTCATATAAGAACAAAATGCTTCCTTATGACTTCCCTACCATCAGGGTCTGAGCTCATGTTACTTAATTACCTTCACATCCTATTCTCCAGGTTCATTTTCTTCAATCCATATCTTTTCCTGTCAAATATCACTTCTTCTCACCAGTGATAGCAATAATAACTATTACTTGTTGAGTTCTTGCATTTGTCAGACACTCTGCTAACACATTGTCCCACCGAGTCTTCCCAGAAGCCAGCAAGGTAAATAATAATATTCTATCTTCTTTTCAGAAAACAAAACTGAGGCACAAAACGGTTAAGTAACTTGCCCAAGATTGCACAGCCAGAATCAGATCAGGTGTTTCTAACCACCGCATCATACAAACCCACTGTAGATGCTTTCTATTTTCTGACAATAAAGGGAAAGGAAAAATGGAACTGATATTTAATGTATACCTACTATGTTCCATGCCAGGCACTGTGCTAGGTACTTTATAACTGTACTGCTTAATACTGAAAACATGACCATGAAACATGTCTTGTCATTATGGTTATATAGTTGAGGAAACTGGCTCCAAGCAGCTCACTTCAGGACGTACATTTAGTAAAGTTAAAAATCAGAGCCAGTCAGATGTTTGACTTCAAAATCCGTAGTTTCCACTCAGTGTTTACCAAAATGTGAGGGACACACCACGAGCAGTATGTAAGATGATTTTAGATGAGGCAAAATCAAAGCCTAAAGGGAGTTAAATTATTCAGAGATGAATTTATTCCCTTTTCAATTCTGTTTTAATTCTTCAATTGTATATAATTTGCAACTAGACTTCCATACCTCTAACACTGGCTATTTTTCCTTTTAATCAAACAGGAAGCCTCCAGGTAGATAACAGTATCTGGGTAGAATTTGATAACACTACTTTATTTTCACTGCATTTATTTTTCTTCCTATTCTCCGTTTACCCGTGCTAATCATACTTGTTTTTTATCTACCACTGGGGTATATAGTTTTATTTTTTTAAAGTTGAATTGATTTAAATAGTTCTATAAAAAATAGCAGAAGGAGTGGCCAAACATGACAAAACTAGTGAAGGTAGCATTTGGATGAATAAAGTGTGAAAAACAACAAAATTAGGCTGCTTCCATCATTAATGAATGGGTATTAATGAATGGGTATTTATTAATGATGGAGGTATCGGAAAATGTTGAAGCAGTTTCTGAATAATCACAGATGATTAGATCAAAGTGTGTTCAGTAGAGCTTGCTTCATTGACTTATTCATTTATTCAGTCAAATCATTCATTCAACAAATATTTAGGGGCTTCCTCTAAACATTAGCTATTCAAGGAGTTGTTTGAGTATAAAATGTGATATGGAAGAGCATAGGATATAGTGATAGGTAAGCCTGGGTTCAAATGATGACTCCCAGGGTTAGGAGAGCTTTGACTGTGAGTCCATCCTTTAATCTCTATGAGCCTCATCCTGTTTATCAATCAAATGAGATTGGACTCTACCTCTCAGTATCGTGAGGCCAGACGAGGTGATACATGTGAAGTTCCTAGATCTGGCAGGCAGTTGACACTCAGCAAATGTTCATTCCTTTCTTTTGTACCATGTGTTAATTCTTGGAAAAGCAGTAATTCATATGTGGAATGCATGGCCAATCTTTATCCTCCAGGATATTTTACTAATCAGGACCTCTGATCAGATTTCACAGTGTAAGTAACTTGGGTTTTCTGCTGCTTGAATGATTGTCATTGCAGTTGTCCTCTGACTCAAGTTTTTCTTACCACTATCCTGCAAGTCTTTGAAGGCAAATACCAGGTTGAGTTTGCTTTGATATCTCCAGTACCTAGCACATATCAAGTTTTAGTGAAGAGTTTGGAAAATAAATAACAGAAAGAGAGAGAGGGAGAAAGGAAGGATGACCCTGGCTATATATTCTCCTCTGCTTTCCTTTCATCAAACTGCAACTTGCCTGTGATCACACAAATTGGCATCCTTAATTGCCACACAGCACACTTGATAGTAATATGCACAAACTTTATTTCAAATGACTGACATTTATGTCAAATGACTACATTTATAATTTGTCTCTATTCCGTTTTAACCATGGCTAGAACATTAATGTGCCTTTCTACAGAGAGGAGTTCACGTGTCCCCAGCATTCTTTTGTGCAGGAGAGGGGCAGGGGCAGGGCTATCAGGTGAGTGTATGTGTGTAAAACAATGCTAATCACATCTGCACTTGCTGGACCAGGTTGCAAAGACCCTGGAATAATGCATGTAAAAAGAGATTTCCTGTATGATTCTCCTTTTTTTTAAAATCCACGGCACACTTGGAATAGCTCTCACCTCAGAATCCCATAATGGGACCCTCTTAAGGGCAGATCCCTCAATGATGGAAGCTGTCCTTAAATACTTATGAGTCCCTTATAACTTAACACAGAGCCACCTGATACCAAATCCAGTCTGCCCTTGAAGAAGAATATTCAACTATTAATCAAATATGTAGTAACCATTTTCTATGTGCCAAGTTCAGGAATTACCTACTACTTCTACTCTTCTGTAATACTTCTCTTGTTTAATTACATGTGATAAACAGGGAAGAAAATGGGGCTTACATGGTAGGTTAGTTGCTGAGTCTACATAACAACAAGAATTAAATAGAAGACTTTGGGTAGAGACTCTGTTGAATCTATTTAGCAAATTTATTTACCACACTATGCTTTCTTCTCATGAGAGAGGGAAGACATACAACTTCCTCTGGAACTCCCCTTAGCTTACAGCAGAACTCCCCTCTTTACTCTCTGGGTCTTTAATTAAAGTCAGTTTTCTTCCTGTTTCTCCTGTCTGCTTTGTAAGAGTATGTGCCAGGAGTGATAGGCATAAAGTATGCTACTTGTTAGATGGGTGACATTTTTCAGCTAATATTTACAAGAGGAAAGAGCAATTAGCAAACATGAGTCATGTGTCTGAATAGCTCAGAATAACTAGGAGATTAATTGTTAGTTGGTCTAATTTTGCCCCAGGTAAAGTTTTAAGACATGTAAACTTTGAGTTTGAATACTGCATGTAGAATAAGGAGTTTAGGAAATGCAATACATTTTCGAAATCCTGAAACATTCTTGCTTATTGTAAGTTGCAGAGGCAATCAAAACACTGTTGCAAACAATTCTGAGAAGAGGTTTTTCTGAATCCCAGCTGCAAATTAGATTCAGCAGAGGGACTCAATCGTGGCTAACATTGGCATCGCCTGGGAGGCTTTTAAAACACACTAATGCCCAGGCACTACTTTAGATCTGTTCGAATTAAATTATTTTGGGGATGAGGTCAGCATCGTTAAAAATTTTCTTTTCCTGGGAGCTTCTAATGTGCAGACAGTATTGAGAACCATTAGTTACACAATTTAACATTTGCACGTGCAAACATCTTTTACCATCTTGCCATTCAAAGTATTGTCCTCAGCTTCACCTGGAAGCTAGGTAGAAGTATTATTTCAGGCCTGCCCCAGACCTAGGGAATCAGGATCTGCATTTTAACAAGGTCACAGTGATTTACATGCACATTAATGTTTGAGAAATGAGTTATAACACTGGTCTGCATTTGGACTGTTACTGGAAAGTAGAGTAATAGATGATATTTCTTAAGCACAGTAAGTCAGACACTGGGTGAGCCCATCATTTCATTTGATGCTCCCAACAACTCTGCAAGGTAGATCTTGCTATCCACATTTTACAGATGGGGAAACTGAGGCTTAAAGAAGTGACACAGCTTGCCCAAGGTCAAATAATGGTAGCTCTTGGAACTGGAATTCAAATTCATCCCTCTATCTTCAATGCATATTTATTTCTGTGCTACCAATGACTGCAGTTATGACTGTATATCCACTGGCATGTGTACACTCCATCCATGAATGAGTTTTTTTTTTTTTTAGCTGCATGCTAGGGAAAAGATGTTTTGTTTTCTGTTTTACATGCCACATGGTAATTAAATTAAGCTGCAACCTAGCATTGAGCTCCTGAAGGTATTAGACAAAGGAGAAAACTGGAAGGTTTCCACAACTACAAAATTAAGCAGACAACACAGGATTTCCATTCATTTGGGGCCCTTAACTAAACTAAAGGGCAAAAGACTTGGCAAAAGCATGAAAAATACATACATGCAGGTCCTTTGCTAGATTAGAACACCTAACTTGATGCATTTCCAATATGTTGGAGTGTTATTTTAAATTCTTGAGGGAGCTTTGCATTTTGTTGCAACCAGGTATCAATGGGTGTCAGCGCTTGTCACATCTTCAGGAAACACACAACAAATCATTTGCATTACCTCCCAAGATAGCTTCCTCAAGCTAAGTTTATATTCTATCCCCCACATTTAACAACAGAAGTGTAAGGTTTTTTCAGACTTGCCATATAATGTACTTTAGAAGTAAGGGTGGGGTAGGGGGGTGCTTTATATGGCTACATTCTTCAGAAAACTCTGAAGTTCCTATTTAGGACAAAATCCTGCTCTACGCACCTGATTCATGCTCTGCTCAGTGTGGGACCACTGCATGGAGACATGTCTTAGCATAGAAATCCTTTCCCAAACCTGATTCTTCTCCTTTGTATATCTCAGCAGTCAGCAGAAGTAGTTTTGGAGTTGAAGACAGGCCAAGTGGAGTAACCTAAGCTGAAGTCTGTGCCCCAGAATGACCTCAGTCATCACCATGGTCATTGTGGCCCCCTGATTTTCATCTACCTCTGGAGTACAAAGAAAGAAGAAAATATCAATGAAAAAATAAAGACCTGCGTTGGTCCTTCCTGTAAGACATGACAAGGTATAAAAATTATTTCTGGGTTGGTACTGGCACAATGGCTCATACCTATAGTCCCAGAACTTTCAAAGGCCGAGGCGGGTGGATCATTTGGTTGGGAGATTGAGACCATCCTGGCCAACATGGTGAAACCCCGTCTCTACTAAAACAAAAAACTAGCCAGGCATGGTGGCATGCACCTGTAGTTCCAGCTACTTGGGAGACTGAGGCAGGAGAATCGCTTGAACCCGGGAGGTGGAGGTTGCAGTGAGCCGAGATCATGCGACTGCACTCCAGCCTAGAGACAGAGTGAGACTCCATCTCAAAAAAAGGGAAAAAAAAAAAGAAAAAATATTTCTGGGTTATAAGATATCCTTAGATTTTGAAATAAAAATGTAAGAAAAAAACAAACACAAGTGTGATATTTGCAAAAGGATGTACATACAGATCAATGGAACAGATAGTCCAGAAACAGATACACGTAAATATGACTGATTTTGATGAAGATTCAAAGGCTATCGAATGGAGAATGGATCAGTTTTTTAACAAATGGGGCCAGAACAACTGAACATCCACATGTAAAACTAAAACAAGCTCAACCTATATATCATAACTTATATAAAAATTAAAATGGAAAAATGGATTATAAACCTTACATATAGAATGTACAACTACAAAATGTGTAGAAGAAAACATAGAAGACAGTCTTTAGATCTTGGGTTGTGCAAAGAGTTTTTGGATGTGATAACCAAAAGCATGATCCATAAAAGAAAAAAATTGATTAATCGAACTTCATCAAAATTAAAATATTTGCTCTGCAAAAGAAACAGTTAAGAAAACGAAAAGACAAGTTACAGATGTCAAAACAAATTTGAAAATCAATGTCTGATAAAGAACTTGTGTCTGGAATAAAGAACTCTTAAGGTCAGATTGGTGTCACACACCTGTAATCCTAGCACTTTGGGAGGCCAAGGTGGGTGAGACACTTGAGGTCAGGAGTTCAAGACCAGCCTGGCCAACATGGTGAAACCCCAAATCTAGTAAAAATACAAACATTAGCTAGGCATGGTGGTACACGCCTGTAATTCCAGCCACTCAGAAGGCTGAGGCTAGAGAATCATTGAACTTGGGAGGCAGAGGCTACAGTGAGCTGGGACACTGAACTCCAGCCTGGGCAACAGAGCAATCGGGCATCTCAAAAAAAAAAAAAAAAAAGAACTTTTAAATTCTTACAATAAGAAAATAAACAATAATTGCTTACTATACAATAACAAAGGGTGAAATGATTTGAATGTCACCAAAGAAGATATATAATAAGTACATAAAAACATAATTAAGGCCGGGTACAGTGGCTTATGCCTGTAAACCCAGCACTTTGGGAGGCCAAGGTGAGAGGATCAATTGAGTCCAGGAGTTTGAGACCAGCCTGGGAAATACAAGGAGACAAGGAGACCCCATAGCTACAAAATTAAAAAAAAAAAATTAGCCAGGCATGGTGGCATGGCCTGTAGTCCCACCTACTCCAGAGGCTGAGGTGGGAGAATTGCTTGAGCCTGGGAAGTCAAGGTTGCAGTGAGCTATGATTGTACCACTGCATTCCAATCTGGGCAACAGAGTGATACCCTGTCTCAAAAAAGAAAAAAAAAAATATATATATATATATAAATATACAAAATATTATGTATATTATATATAAGATTATATATAAATATATGTATACTTAATAGCATTAGTCATTAGGAAAATGCAAATTAGAACCACTTCTAAACACCTATTAGAATGACTTAAGGAAAGAGCTGGGTGCGGTGGCTCACACCTGTAATCCCAGCACTTTGGGAGGCCAAGGCGGGTGGATCATCTGAGGTCAAGAGTTCGAGACCAGCCTGGCCAACATGACAAAACCCCGTCTCTACTAAAAATACAAAAAATTAGCCAAGCATGAGTGGTGGGTGCCTGTAATCCCAGCTACTTGGGAGGCTGAGGCAGGAGAATTGCTCGAACCCAGGAGGGGGACGTTACAGTGAGCCGAGATCATGCCATTGCACTCCAGCCTGGGTGACAGAGTGAGACTCTGTCTCAAAAAAAAAAAAAAAAGAAAGAAAAGAATACCAGTGTTGGCAAGGATGAGGAATAACTGGAACTCTCGTACGCTTGCTGGTGGGAATACAAAATGGTACAGCCGCTATGGAAAGGTTTGGCAGTTTCTTATAATAAACGATACACTTACCAATTGACCTAGCAATCCCACTTCTAGGTATTTATCCAAGTCAAATGAAAACCTATGTTCACACAAAAAACCTATATGCAAATATTTATAACAACTTTATTTGTAATCACCCAAAATGGGAAATACCCAAATGTTCCCCAACTGGGGAATTTATAAACCAAATGTAGTATATATACAATAGAATATACTCAACAGCAAAAACGTATGAAATATTGATTCATACAATAATACGAATGAATTTCAAGTGCTTTATGTTAAGTGGAAGAAGCCAGATACAAAAGGGCACCTAATGAATAATCCCATTTATATGACATTCTAGAAAAGTCAAAGCCATAAGGACAGAAAATAGATCAGTAGGTGCCTGGACTTAAGACTCGGGAGAGGCTTTTTGTTTGTTTGGCAAGGGATGGAACTATCCTGGATGTTCACTGTGGTGGTGGTAGTTATATGACTATGCATTTGTTAAAATTAATAAGACTTTTTAAAATGGAAATAATTATAATGCCCACCAATAGGGAACTGGTTAAATAAATTACAGCATGTCCAATAAAATACATAGATCGCCTTAAAAATGAGGGATATCTATATTTGCTGATTTGGAAACTGTAAAGAACATACATTTATTGAATGCTTACTAAAACTTTAGTCCTCTTCAGCAATTTCTTTGATGAAAAAATAAAGGGCAGGCTGAGAGTGGCGGCTCACACCTGTGATCTCAGTGCTTTGGGAGGCTGGGGCAGAAGGATTGCTTGAGATGAGGAGTTTGAGGCCAGCCTGTGTAACATAGCAAGACCCCATCTCTAAAAACATTTTAAAAAATAGCCAGACAGGGTGGTACATGCCTGTAGTCCTAGCTACTCAGAAGGCTGAGGCAGGAGAATCACTTGAGCCCAGGAGTTGGAGGGTGCAGTGAACTGTGGTTGGGCCACTGCACTTCAACATGGATAAAGCAAGACCCTGTCTCTAAAAAATTTTGTTTTAATTTAAAAAATTAATTTTAAAAAGGTAAAAAGTAAAGGGCATATAGGATAGCGCTATGGAGAGTATTTGCAAAGAAGGTTATATTGGGCTAGGCCAGGTGAAACATTTCTGGGAAGCTGGCAGAGTTCTCCTTTTTAACCTAGGTGGTGGTTACAAAAGTAATCACCTTATAGTAATGTTAATCTTTACAGTTGTTTCATGTGGTTTTCTCTATCTGTGATATATTTTATAACAGAAAGCTTTAAATAAAGAAAAATTTCAAAATATATTTAATTAAGTAAAATGAACATCTGTTAACCTACCACCTACCCTAAGAACTAGAACATTACTAATTATGTATATCTACTACCTGCACCAGAGGTAATTGCCATCCTGAATATTGGGCCAATCTCTTCTTTTTTTTTTTTTTTTTTTGAGACAGAGTCTTGCTCTGTCACCCAGGCTGGAGTGCAGTGATGTGATCTCAGCTCACTAGAACCTCTAACTCCCTGGTTCAAGTGATTCTCTTGCCTCAGCCTCCCTAGTAGCTGGGATTATAGGCACACGGCACCATGCCCAGCTAATTTTTGTATTTTTAGTAGAGATGGGGTTTGACCATGTTGGCCAGGATGGTCTCCATCTCCTGACCTCGTGATCCACCTGCCTCAGCCTCCCAAAGTGCTGGGATTACAGGTGTGAGCCACCATGCCCAGCTTCTTCTTTACTTTTTAAGCTTTATCTTCTCTATATAAGGTATGCTTCAGCAATATATTTATTTATGAAAAGGACATTGTGCTATACGTTATCTTCTGGGCTTTTAATTTATTTTTTACTCAACATTATGCTCTAAGAGTCATATGTTTTTGTAATTAATTTATCCACTTGCTCTATAATAATAGGCATAGTCACATGTTTTTGTAATTAATTTATTCACATGCTATATATTATATATATAGTATATATTCTGCAAATATACCACGATTTATCTATCCATTCTCCAGTTGAAGTTCTTCTAGACCTATTCCTGGAGTCAAATTCTCCAGGGCATTTGGATTAGTTTTATTTATTTGTAATGACTTAGAATACCACCAAAAGTGTTTTGTTTTTGTTTTAAGTAGCTGGGATTACAGTTGTCCACCACCATGCCCAGCTAATTTTTTTTTTTTTTTTTGTATTTTTAGTAGAGAGGGGTTTCACTATGTTGGCCAAGCTGGTCTTGAACTCCTGACCAGGTGATCCACCCGCTTCAGCCTCCTAAAGTGCTGGGATTATAGGCGTGAGCCACTGGGCCTACCAAAGTGTTATTTTTAAAATTAAAAATAGAAAAGAAATGTGCACAGACAGGGTACTAAGCATCATATTGATTCAATTCATATATCTTCTTTTCTTTTCAATGAAGCATACAGGTCTGGGGCTATACAAGGAGCAAGGAAGAAAATGTGGTCTTCTGTCTGTCTGGCCACCCTGATAGCTATGGCTCCCTCTCAGGCACTGGGTGTTGTAGTCTGATTACTCTCACATTTTTATATGAGAGATTTCTTATATTTTTAAAATTATATTTTATTATACAAATAATACCTAATACATGCTTCTTGTAAAAAACAAACAAACAAAAAAACTTGAATACACAAAATGGATAAGACTATTCCTTTTACCACCATCCTAGAACTCTTCCCCTCCCCAGAAGTAAACATTATTTCTCAGATCCTTTAGTTTTTTGTTGTTTCCTTTTTCAGGTACCCTCCTCTGAAATCAAAACTCTTTAATTAAAAAGACATGAAATGACAAGATTTTTTAAAAATCCCATGAGGAAAAGGCATTCTAATTTAGGTAGGTATTTAATATTTGTTTTAACTAATGTTATCCGCATAGTGGAAAGCAGAGAAGAATTCCAAATTTGTGAAGAAAGTGAGAAAGTGCTACAATTTTACTTTCCTTTCAGTTAATTCAGCAACATAATTACACATATTGCTTTGATTCTGTCCACGTCCAGAATAAACATTCACCACATGCCCATATTCAGAATTCAGTGCAAAAACCGATTCTAAATTTGGAAAATTTATGAGTTGTCTGCCATTTTTGATTAGCATCATCATGGTAGCACAGGAAAGTAGCTTTATTGAAATCTTGCCCATGTCACCTAATAACTATGTAATCATGGGGAAATTCAATAGCTTTTCTGAGTTCCAGTTCCCTCACCTGCAAAATGATCATTGTGAAGATTAAATGAACTATACCATATGTAAATTGCCTAGCACAGTATCTAGCATTTAGTGAATCCTCAGTAAATGTAAATGCTCTTCCTTTTGCCCCATTAGTATACCTAATTGGGAGCTAGTGCCTATCTTTATTGCCTTGTGCTGATTATCTTAAAAGATACTTCCTCTGTAGAAAGAGCCAATGAGGGATAAAAAATGCTGCCCCTTGTGACCCTAGCTCACTCCTTTCCTAAGAGAAAAGGCAAAAAACATAGACAGAAAACCAGAATCTCAGTGTTTTTAAGCTGCAAACCCACAGAGGTTACACATTCCCCAAGATTTCTCCTGAAACCCCCAGTCCTGCCACAGGATGGGGAACAGCACTGTCTTTTGGCCCTCAGTTCCCTTATCACTCTATGGAAACTTGAAACCGTTTGGTAGCGTGGAAGTGTTTGCCCCTTTCGCTTGTCTCTAAAATTCCAGCCAGGCAGGGTTCCTTGCAAAGAAAACATGAAATGTTCCTTTAGCTGGCCCTGCAGGCAGAAGCAGAGTAGGAGTAAGCAAAAATCTCAGGGTCTTGCTTTGAGGAGGGCCCCAAGTCCATGTCTCTAGTGCCAGGCCAGGCTGGGCAGCTCAAGGGAGTGAGAAGAGTGTGACTGGATACACAGTGACCTGGAACCAGCCAGCAGGGAGGAGAAAGCTTTTCAAAAGATTATCAAGTGCCACAGAAGCCATGATTTCTCAGTCATGAGCAGAAAGATGATTTCTCATGGGGCCGGGACTACTATCTTGAGGACTTGATTCTCTGTCCCCACTTCTGTCTTACTCTCTTACCTCCTGGTGTTCATCCAAAATAGTGTAGTCATGGTCCTGACTGCACCCTTGAATGGACTGAACTACCTTCCGCAGGAGAACAGCCAACTGTGAAATTGCTTTTCTTCCTGCTCACCCTTATCCTCTAATAGAAGTCCTTTCTCCAAGTCCAAAGGGATAGACTTAAGGTTCATCGTTCGTTTGGGTTGTAGGAAGACTCGGTAAACCACATTAAGGTATGAAGGACCAATGGCTGCTACTGTTGCTTTTTGAAAGAAAAACTCACAGAAACATCTAATAATATGCAGAATGTCTTCCAGACATTCTCTTTAGAGTAACGATGTCCACCTCTCCCTGCCAGAAAGAAAGGTGACAGCTGCTTGGCATCTCACATTTAAGGGAACTCAACCCCTGCCCTCTTGTATCCGTTTAGATTTACATGGTCTGAGTGATCCTGTCTTCTTGTCATTACCCTCACAGGATAGTGGGGATAGATGGAGCAATAGTCTCCGTTCCCATTTCTGTCAGATAGGGACATGGGCATGTACAAGCCACCTTGGGCACTCTTCTTTTTGTGGTGCTTGGAATAGCCTAGAAATCATACTTCTTCTCAGAGAAAGCCCTCAGCCTGAGGACCACATTCTCATTTTTGGCTTTGGTTAGGGGCCGCCACCTGCTCTTCTTTCTCAAGCCTCTCCCTTTGTTCTTTCTTACCTGCTGTCTGTTGAAGCTGCAATTCCAGGCTCAACATTAGCAGGAGGAAGATCATGTTCTGCACTTGATCTGAAATAGACAATTGAAAGTCTCAGCGTCTTATGAAACTTTGCTAGGTCTTTGGTGCTTTGTTCACTTTTGAAAACAGGGAAATAAAAAATTGTTTGGGGAAGGTGATAGACCTTGGTAGAGTGGAGCTGGGAAGAGAAGTTATAGGTTGATTTCCTGGAGAAGAAGAGACATAAATTAAGAGTAAGCAAGACAGTCTTTATAAATCCAAATGAGAAGTTCTTCTTCCTTTTCTAATGACCTTTTCTGAATATGAACCAGTCCTTGTGAGCCACACATATTGGCAGTTATCTGCATGTCTCATGAAGCTTTCCATAGCTTTTTTTCAATAGCTTGCCCTTGAACCCCAACTTTGTTTGTCAAATGAATAATGGACACCATCTTCTTTACCTGGACTGGAAGTCTGAGAGTCTGACACTTGAAAATAGGGCTTCGTAGAACAGAGCTACATTCTCCATAAATACTTGATAGTTGACTGAGCAGACAAAGTAGTCAGGTGCTTTTGAGTGCTGCAATTGAGTTTGCCTATCACTTGAACCACCTCAGTAAGAGGTTTAGACAGGGAGAGTAGGGAACTGGCTCTGATGAAGGTGGGGGCTGGTAATGCCCCACCTTGGTCCTGCTCTATCTCCCATGCTTTCTCTTTTGCTCTGAAGCTTGCTTTATCCATGGACTTCTTATGGTTGAGGAAAGGGACAGAGAACACATCTAATTTGAAAATGGTTTGAAACCAAGGAGGCTTTCCAACTTTTATCAGCCATGGAATCCTTTCTTCAAGGGAAATCTGTTGGAGCCATACATCTAAATTAGGTAACAGCAGAGCTGCTCTGAGTGTGATGAAAAGCAGTGGAGGGTTTGGATCATGAGAATGATAGAACCTCATTGACATCATTAAGAGACAACTTAGCTTTGGTGTAGGCAATAGACTATTGCTGGGAGGGAGAGGTTGCTGGCAAGATTACAAGCAGTGAGATCAGTTAGGAATGTCTTTGCAAAAATGCTGATAGGTCACAGTAATGGCGCTAGTGGAGGTGAGAAGTGGTCTGTTGGAGATCTTATATATTTTTTCTTGGTTTTAAAATTTTGTTTTAAAAATTCCAACAGCTTTATTAAAATATCATTGATATACAAAAAAGGGTTATATATGTATATGTGTGTATATAGATTTAAAACACAGACTTTTTAAGGGCATGACTTAATGGTTTTTGTATATTCACAGAGTTATGCAACAAACACCATTATCCAATTTTGGAACATTTTCATTACCCTAAAAAAGGAACCCCTGACCCGATAGCAGAAACTTGCCATTCCCCCCTTCCCTTTCCCTATGGCCCTTGGCAACCACGAATCTAGTTTCTGTCTCTGTCAATTGCTTATTCTGGATATTTCATGCAAGCAAGATCATACAATGTGCAGACTTTTGTGGCTGGCTTTTTTCACTGAGCATAATGTTCTCAAGGTTCATCTGTGTTGTTGCACATATCAGCGCTGCATTCCTTTTTGTGACTAAATAATACTTCATTGTATGATATACCACATTTTGCTTACTCATTCATCAGTTGATGGTCATTTGGATTGTTTCTGCTTGTTGGCTATTATGAATAATGTTGCTGTGAAAACTCATATACAAGTATTTGTCTGTGTATACTTTCAATTATCTTGGGTACATATGTAGGAGTAGAATTGCTGAATTAAATAGTAACTCTATATTAACTTTTTGAGGAATTGTCAAATTATTTATAAAATATATGATTTGGAAATATTTTCTCCCATTCTACACATTGTCTTTTCAGTTTCTTGATAGAGTCCTGTGAAGCATAAATGTTTTCATTTAATTTCAATTTTGTTTAATTTTGAAACACAAATTGATTTTAAGTAAAAAGATCCAATTTATCTATTTTTTCTTTCATTGTTTGTGCTTCAGGTGATATATCTAAGAAACCATTGCCTAGGTTTCTAGACACAAAGATTTACATCTGTATTTTCTGCTAAGATAAATATAAATGGAGCAATTGTACAGGGACAACCGGATATCCACATGTAAAAGAACAAATTTGGAGCCTTACCTCATACCATATACAAAAATTAAACAAAATGGATTAAAAAAACCTAAATATAAGAACAAATTTGTTCTATTGATTGTGGACATTCAGTTGTGCCTGTACAATTTGTTGATGAAATTATTCTTTCCCTATTGAATTGTCTTGGCACCCTTGCAAAACATGAATTGATCATATATGTAAGGACTTATTTCTCAATCCTATTTTATTGAACTCAACGTCTGTCCAATGTCAGTACCACCCAGTGCTGATTACTGTAGCTTTGTGGTAAGTTTTGAAATTGGAAAGTGTGAGTCCTCCAACTTCGTTAGTGTTTTTCAAGATTTTTTGTAAGGGGATATTCTTGCTTCCCTACATTTCCAAATGAAATTTAGGGACAACTTTCTTTCTCATTTCTGCAGACAAAGGAAGCTGGAATTTTGGCAGGGATTGCATTGAATCCATAGATCCATCTGGGGAATACAGCCAGCTGAATAATATTTAGTCTTCCAATTCATCTTCCATGAATATGGAATGTGTTTCCTTTATTTAGATCTTCTATGGTTTGAAAAAAGACCTGAAGGAAACTGCTGACAGGCTGGATATGTAGTTTGAAAAAAATAGAGAAATCTAGGAAAATTCCCAAGTTTCGGGCTTGAATCACTAGGGCAATAGAGAAGCCTGAGGGAGAAGCAGATTAGAGAAGGGGAAAAAGTTGTGTTTGGTGTAGGTTTCGTTTGAAATGCCTATTAGACATCCAAGTGGAGGTGTTTCTTAGGCAGTTGAGGTAGAGGGTTAAATTTAGGAGTCATCAATGCAGAAGTGTTATTTAAAGTCACGGATATCTATATGATATCATCTACAGAGAGACAGGAAAGAGAGTGCCCGAGGACTGAGATGCGGAGAATTCCAACATTTATAAAACTTTGCGAAGAGAGGTCACCAGTAGAGAAGATTGAGAGGAAAGGTACAATGGCAAATGGCAGTGTGTATTATCTATGCATTTTATTTTCTGTATTCTGGTGCTTTGACATTCAGGGCCGCCCCTCCTAGGGTTGGCCAATTCTAATCTCTAAAAGAGAGTAAACCACTAGGCCATGAGCACACCTTTCAAATGCAAACCAACCTATTCCAGAGCCCATACCCACAACTGCCTCATTTACTGGGGCTTTCACATTCCCAACACTATCCACCTGCCCTAATCACCCCAGGGCTAGGTACCGGAAGACGAGGGACAGCCCCTATGCCCCAGAGCCTGCTGAAATTATTCATATTAGCTAATCCTAAATCCACTCACCCTGCCTCACCCATTTCTTCCTGTTGAAACCACAATAAAGATCTTGCCCACCCCCCACCCGCCTCCTGGCTGACCCTGGTGCTTCCCCATGTGGCCCCTTCTGGCATGGTGTGCCTTCTTCTCTTGGGATCTGTGAGTATAACATCCTTTCTTTTCAATGACAGTCATTTCCTGATATGTCGGCCTCACCATACCTAAATAATAATAAAACCTGTATTTTAAAACAGTGCTACAAATGTGCGATCGGTAGAGCCAGATGGTCTTGAGAGTTGCATTTAGCAGTATTGAGGTCATGGATGATCCTGACAAGCACAGTACCAGTGAGTTTTGTACAGATGAAAGCTTAAATGGGTTCAAGGGAGGATGGGTAAAGATGTGGCGACAAATATAGGCAACTCTCTCAAGAAGAGTGCTATAAAAAGGAGAAGAGAAATGAGTCAGTAGCTAGAGGGAAATGTGAGGTCCTCAGTGAGCTGTATTCTTGTTTTTATTTTAGAAACGGGGATCTTATAGCAGGTAACAACTGGGAACAGAATTAAGTGCCTTCTACTGGGAAATGCTCATGGCACACCTTAGCTTGACCTGAAGATACCCTTCCTCATCAAAATGCAAATATATCCAGAAAAGGTTTCATCTTAAGCTGCACCAGCAGGCCTGGCACTTGCCAGCATTCTTATTTTTAGAACATGAAAGGACGGCATGTAACATAGATCTAGCAACAGAAAAGACTCCTGGATCACCCGCCACTGGCTTTAACTTCCCCTTCTGCCTTCCCTTCCAAGGGGACTTTCCTGGCACACTGTTGTCTTAAACAAACTGAGAGACAGACACTGTTATAAAGAACATTAGAGTCATCTTGAGTCCTTTCTTTTCTCTCTCTACATGTGATTCATTAACAAACCCTATTGGCCCTTCCTTCAAATATATCCAGAATCTGACCATTTCTTACCACCTCCACAGCTTCCATATCAGTTAGAGTCATTGTCAGCTCTCATGGTGATTTCTGCAGTAGTCTGATACCTGCACTCTGTGATTCCAATTTTGCCTTCCTGCAATTGATTCTGCATTCAGAGTGGTTTTAAAAAATATAAGTCAAACCACATCTGCTTAAAACCTTCTGATGGCTCAACATTCTACTCAGTGTAAAACCCAGTTTTTCCAGCAGCCGAGACAAGAGGGGCCTCTGTCTCGGACCGCATGCTTTAGAGGATCCCAGTGTGGCCATGCTTCTCGCTGGGGGTAAAGTGTTTGCAGGGCTGAGAGGTGTTATCTGGAGCCCTTGACCTACCAACCTACCACCATCCATTGCAATCTGTTCTTGGGACACTGGAATTCCCAGCCTGAATGGGAATTCCCTAAGCCTGCTTCCAGGCCTGTGTGGCTTCTTCCACAGATCCAACCCCTAAGGGAGGACCTTGCTGCGGGTGTGTATGTCCGTCTACCAGGACATTTTCATTGTTCTTTCTGCTGAGACTGTCTTATATAAAATTGTAAGAGCACTCCAACCCTGCCCCAGCATTCCCAACAATCCTTAGTTATCTTTTCTCCCATAAAGCAGTCATTACCATCTTCCATACCATATAGGTCTCTCTCTGTTGCCCAGGGTTGAGTCAGTGGCACAATCGTAGGTCACAGAGATGGCCGCAGCTGCCTGTCTAGAGCAGCTGCAGGGGGGAGGTGTGGCCAGGACTGCACGCTGTGCAGAGCCAGCGGGGCCAAGAACAGGGGGGAGCCCCGCCCCCTACTGAGTTGCGGGTGGGAGCCCCATGCTCCCAGGCACAGCTGCAGCTGCCCAGCTGTGGCTCTGGAACCAGGCATCTCTGCACTCTCAGGGGCCCAGGAAGTCCCCTGCTCCCACAAACAAAAGCGCCTCCTCCCACTCCCTGGCCTCTTCCTGCTCCTGGCACCTGCTCCTGGATGCAGCAGAGTTGTGGCCAACTCTAGCTGCTATCACAGCCTGGCCAGGCATGTGCATGCTCAGGGTGGTGCTGATACACCAGCCCCGGCTGCCTCTGCTGACAAGCACAGGAGGGAGGCTGAGCAGGGGCTGAGGGTGGCTCAAGGCAGGCCTGCAGGCACCCCTTGGCAGGGACAGCCTGGGCGTCATGGACTGCATGTTGATAGCAAGAGGCAGACGGGTTCCTTGGTGGGAAGGTGTTAGGTCCCCAGTGAAACCCCACCTTCAAGTCAGGGATGGCCCAAAGCCTGGGGACCAGGTTGCCAATCATCGGTGGAGTCCACAGCCTGGAGCGAGAACTTACAATGCTTTTTTTGGCCCTTCCGTGGCTGCCCATGGACTAATCAGCACACATTTCCTCCCTTCTGAGCCTGTAAAAACCCTGGACTCAGCCAGAATTGAACAGACACTGGGACTACCAGCTGCAGGAAGGAGCTGCCCACTTTGGGTCTCCTCGACTCTCTGGGATGACCTGCCTGTGGTAAGGAACTATCCACTGCAGTTCTCCTCTCTGCTAAGAGCTGAACACTCATTGGGACCACCTGCCTGTGGAAAGGTGCTACCCACTTTGGGTCTCCTGAAAGCTGTTCTGTCACTCAATGAAGCTCCTCTCGGCCTTGCTCACCCTCCAGTTGTCTGCATACCTCATTTTTCTTGCATGCGGGACAAGAGCTCAGGACCTGCCGAATGGTAGACTGAAAGAGCTATAACACAAACACTTCTTTAGCTGAATGAGCATTGTGCTGACTTTTGTCCAGGAGACAAAATGAACACGTTCAAACACCATGCCACTTCTTTAGTCTCCCCTTTTAAAATTCACTTGTGTTTTATAAATAAATTTCTTGACGTCTATCCCTATGTGGCTGTCCATTTGCATCTTAATTGTATTGGGAAGAATTAGAAACTAGAAATCAACAAGTTCTGTAATATCTGGGTCTCTTGACCAAACCACAGGTAGTGAACAGAAATGCTTGTGGGAACCTGGACAAGGTACGTGAAAAATACTTTGCAAGTGGTAAACATTCTTCACATTCATTGTCACTATCACTTATAAGGGTGTAATCTTTTGTCTAAAAATCCCATGAATTCCTATGTGACGACTTCTCTCACTAAGTTCACGAAGATCTCACCTGGTAAAAGTCTACCCATTTTTTAAGACTCGTTCAGGGCCACCTCCTTCATAAATCCTCCCCTGAGCTTCCCAAGCAAATGTCTGCATACCTATTGTGCCTTTCAGGATATTTCTTGTCTGCCTTGTATTTATCAGTTCATACTCAATTTTAGATCTTATTTTGTCTTTCTTTTTTTCTTTAGAGACTCGGTCTCACTCATTGCTCAACTTGTAGTATAGTGACTATTCACAGGTATGATCATAGAGCACTGCAGCCTCGAATTCCTGGCCTCAAACAAACTCTGGCTTCAAGTGATCTTCCTGCCTCAGCCTCCCAAGTAGTTGGGACTATAGGTGCATGCTACATTGCCCAGCTTATTCTGCTTATTTCTGCATAAGAAGTACTAATATCAATTTACTCAATTGTAGTAGGAAGTTGTATCATTCCAGAGAAATCAAGGAAACATCTGTAAATTCTGAGGATAAGTTTGTAAACACAAAATGCAGAAATTTTTTTTCAAGCAAAATGTGAAAGAGGATCAAAAATGATGGTAGGTTCCAGCAGTTTCACTTCTTGGTTGCTATAGGCCTAGTTTCTTGCCATTTCTACTGTCTGTGGAGTTCTATTTCCAAATTGATAGATGAAATAAAAATAATTGTGGTGCTGAAACTTTAATTCTCTTTCTTTTATTCAAAACATTTGCTTGGTATTTGCCAAGCAGCCAGTGCTTTTATGGAATTCTCTGGTCTGTGCAGTAAGTGAGGCATAGACATTCTATGGAAATATCTCAAGAATCCTAGCAATTGATTCCTTTGTGGAATAATAACTAGTCTAAAGGATCATGTTTGTAAAATACTTCATTCTTTGTTGAATATTGCCAGTCTTATCTCTTTTGCTTCTTCCCTCTCCCCATGTCTAGCAGAGTCCTGGTTATCCATGAAAACATAGATAAATACATACCCAATTGATCTGAAATACCTGAGCTAACCACTATTTTAAAGCCAAGTGTCTAAGGCAGTAATTGTAAGTAGCAATGTCTGAAAATAATCTGAATTTTAATGCCTTTGAGCAAGTTATGCAGAGATTGCCTCAGGTCCTACCATTCTCCATTGTATTAGACCTAGCTGGATTCACCTATTTTTGTTGCCTGCTAAACCCCGTAGACATTTGAGTTTTGGGGGAGATCTTAGAGCCACTGCTGTGCTTTCATAGGTGTGTGAGTAATTATTTGATCTCTAAACCATCTGTGGCGTAGATAGACTACCAGTAGCCTTAAGATGCTATTCTATTGAATTTAATGGAGCACTTAAATGAGTTCCCACCTTTTGTAAGCCTTTATATTGGAAAGTTGTGATAATTCATAGAAGAATTCACCGTTGGAGAATTCATCGAGGGTTTCCTCTAAGAAAGGGCCTTTACCCTTAAAGACATCGTACCATAATTGGAAGGTTAAAACTCTCACACATGAAAAATAGTAAAACTGATGTAAAACAAGTGATAAAATTGCAAAAACCCTCGAAGTTGACTGGAGGAAGGGAGACTTCCCAGAGCGGTGGGATTTGAACTAGGCCTTTGAAGCACAGGTAGGATTTGGGATTGAAGCTATTCTAAAGGGCACTGCATAGATGACTCAGAAGCAATCTCAGAGGTGCAAATGCACAGGTATGTTGAGGGGACAATGAACAGGGTAACTTGGCTTGACACTTAGGTTGAGAATGTCAAGGCCTTAATGCCAGACAGAGCTGCCAATGGGGAGATAGTGGCAGTCACTCAAAAACTGAGCGACAATACCAAAGGAGTATCTGAAAAAGATTAAATCTATTTTTTTCAGTATAGAATTGTGGAATTGGCAGAGAGTCACTCAATTAGGGGGTCATTGTATTCATCTAGATGTTTGGTAACAAGGCCCTAACTTCAGGTCAGAAAAGGGAAGCAAGAGGAAGGAGAAACATATTATAAAACAATTGACAAAACAATTGACTACTGATCAGTCGTGCATGAGAGACAAAGAGAAAAGCAACAAGATTGACTGTGTTTTTAAAGCCAGATCATCAAGACAGTATTGAAGCCATGGGGGCATAAGGGGTGGCTGGGAGAAATAGAAGATCAGGAGCTTACTGTAGAGGGAAGGCAGTGAGTTTGGTTTTAGTCTGGGAAAAGCATAAGCATTCCAAAATATTATAGGTTCAGAGTTTGGGACAAAATTTAGGGCTAAAGGTAAGGAAGTTATTTCTAATATGAAAATGTCAGTTGATATTGAGGAATGAATGAACTATCTGATGGGGAAAACATAAAAAGAAAAATTATAAGGAAACGATCTGAACCCAGGAATGCCCCAACATTTGGAGAGCAGGAGCAGAGGACCACAGAAGGCAGAGATAAGGTGGTCCAAAGAGCATCAGAATCTACCCCATAGCAGTACTTATGAGGCAATGGAGAAAAATTCGTCAAAGCAGGGGCAGTTCACCATAGGAAGCCGTGAAGACGAAGGACTGGAAGTCAGCCCACAGGTGTGTTAGACACAGCTGGACGGCATCAGAGGTGACTGGAGCTAGATAACTTTCAGATGCTTTTGTCTAGCCTGAAATTCTATGAGTTGATTTGAAGGTTAGCGAGCTCACCTACAGTGGAGCAGGGTGTGACACGAGGAGGTGATACTGTAGTTGCCTTTTGACAGAGTAAGCCAAGTATGCAACAAGTAGACATATGACACATTTGGAGATTAACACATGGAATTAAAATAGCATACAACAATCTACTGGTTGCTGTCCAATGCACTGTAAAGCAAACTGTGAAGCATGACACATAATACTGTCTCTACCATCTCCTTTTTCAAGTCAACCTCCAACTGCCCCCTCTCCATTACACAAACATCTCATTTCTGGTGATTCTCCTGACATTTCATCAAAAAAATCCATTCAACAATTCGGCAAGCACCCAATAACACCTATGTGTATTGCCAGGCACTGCACTAGGAACTTGGGACTCAGAGAACCTTAAAGGTGTGTTTCTTATCTGTGAGGAGCTCCACTTCAATGAAAAAGCTCACAAACAGGAGAAATCTGGAGAGAAGACATCCTGAAGCAGCAGACAACGAAGACTGCTGATGGGAGAGCTCAAGTGATGAAGGCAAACAGATCAGGTTCCAGTGGCAAGAGCAGTAGCAGCAGGACTGTTCATTTACCCACAGAATCTTAGGCTTGGAAAGGAGCTTGGAGGACATCCAGGCCAACTCCGTATTTGACCCTGATACAACTGTCTCATTAATGCTTACACTGAATAGTTTTACTCTGCATTTTGTCAATTTAGGTCTCTCATTCCCTGCCCCTCAGAGCCATAGTATTTCAGGGTTAAAAGTCCTGATTAGTCGGTAATCTCACTCAAGCTTCTCCTCTCCACCTACACCCCCTCCACATGAATCCATTGCCACTGTTCTGCTCAAGGCACCCAGGCCATGAGCAATCAGTAACAATTGTTGCAGTTCTCTTTAATTTTTTTACCTTTTCTCTGATCATTTTATATGGAAAAATAAGCCTTTCCATAATCCCCAAATCATGCTTTTGTTCAGTAATGATTAACTCTATTAGTTATTAAGATAATAGTTTTGGTTTTTTTGTTTTTGTTTTTTTCCCCTGACAGCTGACTTTTAAGCATAGCTTGTAAACAAAGACCAGCCTGGAGTGATCACTGCCTGCTAAATGGATAATCACAAACAGATGTTGGTCATAGGAAAACAGATTTTTAAGTTCTTAACCATTAAGCCTCCCAAAACTCTAAGCTGAAAGACAATCTTAAGAATAGTTAAATTTTGGCCAGGCCTGGTGGCTTCATGCCTGTTATCTCAGCACCCTGGGGGGGCTGAGGCAGGCAGATCACGAGGTCAGGAGCTCGAGACAAACCTGACCAACACGGTGAACCTCCATCTCTACTAAAAATATAAAAATTAGCCAGGCATGGTGTCATGCCCCTGTAATTCCAGCTACTCAGGAGGCTGAGGCAGGAGAATCGCTTGAACCCTGGAGGCGGAGGTTGCAGTGAGCCAAGATCGTGCCACTGCATTCCAGCCTGAGCAACAGAGTGAGATTCCGTCTTAAAAAAAAAGAATTTTTTTTACAGTGACATCTTTGATGCAGAAAATATCTCACCTTATAAAACTGTACAAGAACAATATGCATAGCAACAAGTGAGAGAAATCTGGGGGCACCTTGTTTGTGTCCCTCAGCACAATTTCTGAGGCGGAATGTCTCCTGCCTCAGATGGTGTGGAGAGAAGGTAGGCCACCCTTCCCCACGTTGGCAGCCTCATCATGGTCCATAACACAAACAGTATGAGAATATCTCAACCCACTCGATACTCACGTGAGGACTTGTCACAGCTCTGCAGGTAAAGATGCAAAAGAAAACAACAAAAAACAGTTGCTGTTTGCGTCAGATTTCCTTATCGTAGCCACCAAAATGCACAGCCAAAAGGAAAAACAAAACCATCAGCATGCAGTAGCTCCAACCCAGGATTGTTTTTTAGCTGGGACATATGAGGATGGGTAACAAAGAAGTCATCAGGATTGGCGTTAAGACCTATTCACCAACAGAAAAAAAGTTGTTCATTCAGCTCAAGGTTTGCTGTAACATGGGGGTAAGTCAAACCAGAACTAGTTCTGAGGAACTGACGGAAGTCCGTCTTGTTTGGGAAGTTTTGGTTTTGCTTTCAGCAGTTTGTCTGTGAATGGGATTGCATTCCTGATTTGGCTCTCAGCATAGCTATGGTTGATTTTTAGGAATGCTAGTGACTTTTCTGTGTTCATGTTGTTTCCTGAAACTTTGCTGAAGTTTATTAGCTTAAGGAGCTCTTTGGGCTGAGACTATGGGATTTTCTAGATATAAAATCATGTCATCTGCAAACAGGGGTAGTTTGACTTCCTCTCTTCCTATTGGATGCCCTTTCTTTTCTCTTTTCTTTTCTTTTCTTTTCTTTTCTTTCTTTTCTTTTTCTTTTTCTTTTGCCTGATTGCTCTGGCCAGGACTTTCAATACTATGTTGAATAGACTAGTAAGAGAAGGCAGCCTTGTCTTGTGCTTTTCAAGGGGCATTCTTCCAGCCTTTGCCCATTCAGTGTGATGTTGACTGTAGGTTCATCATAGAACCTGGCTCTTATTATTTTGATTTATGTTCCTTCAATACCTAGTTTGTTGAGAGTTTTTTTTTTAACACCCTTTGAGAGTTTTTAACATCCTTTCATTCCCTCTCTTTCCCCTACTCTTAAATGTGCTCCAGCTTCTGCAGTGTCCCTGAAACACATACAGGAATAGGGGAAAGGGACGGAACTAAGAATACCAGCATGTCTTAGCGCTGTTCCAGGAAATTTACTAGCTTCCTGGGGCTTCTGTAACACATGCCTCAAGCCCTTGGCATTCCTTGACTTATAGTTGCATTGCTTCAATCTCTGCCTCCATCTTCAAATGACATTCCTTGCTGTGTGTATCTATATTCCTCACCTTTTACAAGGATACCAGCCATTGGATTAGTGCCTACCCTAATGTAGTATGACCTCATTTAGACTACTTCTGCGTACACCCTATTTCCAAATAAGTTCACGTTCTGAGGTCCTCGGTAGACATGAATTTAGGGGGAACATTATTCAACCAACCTCACTTCATTTCATAGTGCTGCATTTCATTCTCAGTGCAATGTGTGGTTTAGGGTTAGACCCATTATACACATGAGAAAACAGGTTCAAGATCAAGCAGTGTTTCCTTAGTTTCATGGCTGAATTTGAACTCAGACCTTGGTGGCCCCACTATACCATGAGGCTTGTGATTGGTGAGATTAAAACCACATGGCAAGAAAAGGCTAACTTGAATATAGGCCTGGATGATCAATCTCTCTCCTGCTACCTCCTTCCCTTTTCCTGGTGCTTATAGGGGTAGGATCAGCAGAGATGGCGATCTGAATACTCAGACAGAGGATGTTTTCTTAGTTGCATTTTTCTAACGCGTTTTGTCCTCTCTCCTTGCCTGTCCTCTAAGCCTTCCCTGCCTCCTTGTTTTTCTTCTGTAAGAGCAAGGCTCTTTTTTTCTCCTCCTTGTCCTGCATCTCTTTTCACTCCATCCCTTGAACAAGAAGTACTTCAAGAAGTACTACAAAGCTGTGTAGTACATACAAATGGGAGTGGCTGCCTGCACTGCAGGAGTTGGGGCTGTGTCTGTGGGAGCCGTCCTTCCTCTGGGGACCTACTTCTACACCCATGGCTCCAGGCTTGTAATTTCCATAGGAGTTGCCATTCTCTTACCTGACCCTCTGTTTCTGGCCACAGTGACTGGCTGAGGAATGGACATATGTTCCCTGTGTGGCTTTGAGTTTTAGTATCTATGGAAACCACACGTCACCCTCCCAGAGTTCCTGTCCCTTTTTAGGAGTGAGGTGTACTCACCACGATTCCCTTTCCTCTGTCTTGGGTAGCCTTTCTCCAGGCTTGGCCTGCCTCTCCTCTTCACACTTTCCTTCAGGCAGCTCAGCTCTGTTTCTCCACAGGTCAGGGCTTCCTGAAGCCAGGGAAGGTCCAGGTATTTTCACAGTAGGGCCAAATAAAACTCAAGCTAGTATCTCAACACATTAGCCTGCCTCATAAACCTGTATATCTAAAGAAAATAATGGGGGTGTACATACCAAAGTGTTAATAAAGGCATTTCTTGGTGGAGGACTTGCAGGTAACTTTTTTAGTTTTTTTTTTGTTAAACTTCTAGTTTAGATTTTCAAGTTTGTTACATAGATAAACTCATGTCATGAAGGTTTGTCATACAGATTATTTTGTCACGTAGATACTAAGCCTAGCACCCAGTAATTTTTTTTCTCATCTCCCTCCTCCCTGGGGCTGCCACCCTCAGGTAGGCTCCAGTGTCTGTTGTTCCCCTCTTTGTGTCCATGTGTTCTTATCATTTAGTTACCACTTATATGTGAGAACATGTGGTATTTGGTTTTCTGTTCCTGCATTAAGTTGCTGAGGATAATGGCTTCCAGCTCCATCCATGTTCCTGCAAAAGACATGCTCTTTTTTATGGCTGTATTCCATGTTTTATATGTACCACATTTTCTTTATCCAATAGGTTACTGATAGGCATTTAGGTTGATTCCATGTCTTTGCTATTGTGATTAGTGCTGTGATTAACATGTGTGTGCGTATGTCTTTGTGATAGAATGATTTACATTCCTTTGGGTATATACCCAGTAATGGGATTGCTAGATTGAATGGTAGTTCTGTTTTTAGCTCTTTGAGGAATTGCCATGCTGCTTTCCACAATTTTCACAATTGAACTAATTTACCAATAGTGTATAAGCATTCCCTTTTCTCCACAACCTTGTCAGCATCTGTTACTTATTAACTTTTTAATAATAGCATTCTGACTGGTGTGAGATGATATCTCATTGTGATTTTTATTTGCATTTCTTTAATGTTCAGTAATATTGAGCTTTTTTGTGTGCTTGTTGGCCACATATGTCTTCTTTTGAAAAATGCCTGTTCATGTCCTTTGCCCACTTTTTAATTGTGTTGTTTGTTTTTTAAAGTTTAAGTCCCTTATAGACACTGGATATTAGACCTTTGTCAGAGGCATAGTTTGCAAAAATTTTCTCCCATTCTGTAGGTTGTGTGTTTACTCTGTTGATAGTTTCTGTTGCTGCATAGAAGTTCTTTAGTTTAATTAGATCCCATTTGTCAATGTTTGATTTTGTTGCAATTGCTTTTGGTGTCTTTGTCATGAAATCTTCACTCACTTCTGTGTCTCAAATAGTATTGCCTAGGTTGTCTCCCAAGGTTTTTTATAGTTTTAGGTTTTACATTTAAGTTTTTAATCCATCTTGAGTTGATTTTTGTATCTGGTGTAAGGAAGGAGTCTAGTTTCCATCTTCTGTATATGGTTCACCAGTTATCCCACCACCATTTATTGAATAGGAAGTCCTTTCTCCATTGCTTGTTTTTGTCAACTTTGTCAAAGATCAGATAGTTGTAGGTGTGCAGCCTTATTTCTGGGTTCTCAATTCTGTTCCATTGGTCTATGTGTCTGTTTTTGTACTAGTACCATGGTGTTTTGGCTACTGTTCCCCTGTAGTATCGTTTGAAGTCTGGTAGCATGATACATCTGGCTTTGTTCTTTGTGCTTTGATTGCTTTGGCTAGTTGGGCTCTTTGTTGGTTCCATATCAATTTTAAAATAGCTTTTTCTAGTTCAGTGAAGAATGTCACTGGTAGTTTGGTAGAAATAGCATTGAATCTATAAATTGCTTTGGGCAGTATGGTCATTTTAATGATATTGATTCTTCGTATCCATGAGTATGGAATGTTTTCTCATTTGTTTGTGTCATGTCTGATTTCTTTGAGCAGTATTTTGTAATTCTCATTGTAGAGCTCTTTCACCTCCCTATTTAGCTGTGTTCCTAGGTATTTTGTTCTTTTTGTGGTAGTCATAAATGGAATTGTGCTCCTGATTTGGCTCTTGGCTTGGCTGTTGGTGTATAGGAATGCTAGTGATTTTCTTTTTACATTCATTTTGTATCCTAAAACTTTGCTGAAGTTGTTTATCAGCTTAAGGAGCTTTTGGGCTGTGACTAGGGGGTTTTCTAGATATAGAATCATGTCATCTGCAAACAGGGATACTTTGACTTCCCCTCTTCCTATTTGGATTCCTTTTCTTCCTATCTCTTGCCTGATTGCTCTGGCCAGGACTTCCAATCCTATGTTGAATAGGAGTGATAAGAGAGGGAATCTTTGTTTTGTGCTATTTTTCAAGGGGAAGGCTTCCAGCTTTTGCCCATTCAATATGATGTTGACTGTGGGTTCATCATAGATGGCTCTTATTTTGAGGTATGTTCCTTCAATACTTAGTTTGTTAACCATTTTTAACATAAAGCAATGTTGAATTTTATAAAAAGCCTTTCTGCATCTATTGAGATAATCATGTGGTTTTTGTCTTTAGTCCTGTTTATGTAATTAATCACATTTATTGATTTGAGTATATTGAACCAACCTTGCATCCTGGGGATAAAGCCTACTTGATCATGGTGGATTAATTTTTTGATGTGCTGCTGGATTCAGTGTTTTGTTGAGGATTCTTGCATCAATGTTTATCAAGGATATTGGCCTGAAGCTTTCTTTTTTTGCTGTGTCTCTTCCAGGTTTTGGTGTCAGGATTATACTGGCCTCAGAGAATGAGCTGGGGAGGGGCCCCTTCTCCTCAATTGTTTTGGAATAGTTTCTGTAGGAATAATACCAGCTCTTCTTTGAACATCTGGAAGAATTTGACTGCAAATCCATCAGGTCCTGGACTTATTATTTTTTTGAGTGGTGGGGGTTGGTAGGCTATTTATTACTGATTCAGTTATGAAGCTTGTTATTGGTCTGTGCAGGGATTCAATTTCTTCCTGGTTTATTCTTGGGAGGGTGAATGTGTCAAGGCATTTATAAATTTCTTCTAGATTTTCTAGTTTGTGTGCATAGAGGTGTTCATAATAGTCTCTGATGGTTATTTGTATTTCTGTGGGGCCAGTGGTAATATTGCCTTTGTTGATTCTGGTTGTGTTTACTTGGATCTTCTCTCTTTTCTTCTTTATTAATCTGGCTAGCAGTCTATCTTTTTTTCTTTTTTTTTTCGGAAAACCAGCTCCTGAATTCATTGATCTTTTGAATGGTTTTTCATATCTCATTCTCCTGCAGTTCAGCTCTGATTTTGGTTATTTCTCATCTTCTGGTAGCTTTGGGGTTGGTTTGCTCTTACTTATCTAGTTATTTTAGTTGTGATGTTAGGTTGCTAATTTGAGACCTTTCTAACTTTTTGATGTGGGCACCTAGTGTATAAATTTCCCTTGTAACACTGCTTTAGCTGTGTCCCGGAGATTCTGGTATGTTATGTCTTTGTTCTCATTATTTTAAAAAAACTTACTGATTTCTGCCTTAATTTCATTGTTTACCTGAATGTCATTCAGGAGCAGATTGTTTAATTTCCATGTAATTGTATTGTTTTGAGCAAGTTTTTAGTCTTGATTTCTATTTTTATTGCACTGTGGTTTGACAGAGTGATTGGTATGATTTTAGTCTTTTGCATTTGCTGAGGATTGTTTTATGTCTGATTGGGAGTATGTGCCATGTGGCAATGAGAAGAATGTATGTTCTTTTGTTTTTGGGTGGAAAGTTCTGTAGATGCCTATCAGGTCCATTTGGTCCAGTGTTGAGTTCAGGTTCTGAATATCTTTGTTAATTTTCTGACTTGATGATATGTCTAATATTGTCAGTGGGGTTTTGAAGTCTCCTCCGATTGTTGTGTGAAAGTCTGAGTCTCTTTAAAGGTCTCTAAGAACTTTTTTTATGAATCTGATTGCTTTTGTATTGGGTGCAGATATATTTAGGATAGTTACATCTTCTTGTCGAACTATTTACCATTATTTAATGCCCTTATTGTTCTTTTTTGATCTTTGTTGGTTTAATGTCTGTGTTGTCTGAAATTAGTATTGCAACCCTGTTTTCTACTTTCTTGATAGATTTTCTTTTCTATCCCTTTATTTTGAGCCTATGTGTGTCACTGCATGTGATACGAGTCCCTTGAAGACAGCATGCCACTGTGTCTTGTTTCTTTATCCAGCTTACCACTCTGTGCCTTTTAATTGGGAGCATTGTTTGTGTGGTTTCTTTATACTGTCACTGGTCTATGTACTTAACTGCATTTTTGTAGAGGCCGATAACTGTCTTTCCTTATTATGTTTAGTGCTTCTTTTAGGAACTCTTGTGTGAGCAGGCCTGGTGGTAATGTATTCCCTCAGCATTTGCTTGTCTGTAAAGGATCTTTTTTCTTCTTCACTTATGAAGCTTAGTTTAACTGGATATGAAATTCTTTGTTAGAATTTATTTTCTTTAATAATGTTGAATATAGGCCTCTAATCTCTTCTGGCTCGTAGGGTTTCGCTGAGAGGTCTGCTGTTAGTCTGATGGGCTTCCCTTTGTAGATGACCTATTCTTTCTCTCTACCTGCTTTTAACATTTTTTTCTTTCATTTCCACCTTGGAGAATCTGATGATTATGTGTCTGGGGGACAATCTTGTACAGTATCTTATGGGGGTTCTCTGCATTTCCTGAATTTGAATGTTAGCCTCTCTAGCTAGGTTGGGAAGTTCTCATGAATGATATGCTGAAATATGTTTTCCAAGTTGCTCCCATTATCCCCCTCTTTTGCAGGAACACCAATACATTATAGATTTAATCTGTTTACATAATATCATATTTCTTAGAGGTTTTGTTTGTTCCTTTTTATTCTTTTTTCTCTATTCTTGTCTGACTGTCTTATTTCAGAAAGCCAGTCTTCAAGCTCTGAGATTCTTTCCTCAGCTTGTTCTATTTTGCTATTAATACTTGCAATTGCATTATGAAATTATTTCAGTATATTTTCAGCTCTATCAGTTCAGTTACATTCTTTTCTATACTGGCTATTTTGTCTGTCAGCTCCTATGTTGTTTTATTGTAATTCTTAGCTTTCTTAGATTAGGTTTCCGTGTTCTCCTGAATCGTGATGATCTTTGTTCTTATCCACATTCTGAATTCTATTTCTGTCATTTCAGCTATCTCATCCTCCCTTATTGGAGAACTAGTGTGATCATTTGGAGGAAAGAAGGCTATCTGGCTTTTAGTTGTCAGAGTTCTTGTCCTGGTTTTTTCTCATCTTTGTAGGATGATGTTCCTTCAATCTTTGATGTTGCTGTTTTTGGTATTTTCACCCTCTTTTTGTCATATTTGATGACCTTGGGGGTTTTATTGTGGTATAAGATGGGTTCGGTAGACTGGCTTCATTTCTGGAAGATTTTAGGGGGCTAAAGCTCAACTCGGTACTCCTGAACTGCATGCTCTAACTCTGGGGGACTGATTTCAGGCCCTGGCCTTGTTCTCTGGCTCCTTGAGGTTAGGAACCTGTTGTGTTGGAAGGGCCTGAGGTGCTCCTGGACTGCTTATCACAAGACTCTGAGGCATGGTGCCAGCCAAAGTGCTTTGTAGGGCTGTAGAAGCATGATCCATCATCACTTGCATGTGCCAGTCACAGTGGCAGCAGCAGTGCAGTGGGGTGCACACTTGTTGGCTGCAGCAGGGTGCTAGTGGGTGCCAGGGTGCCAGCCTTTGTGCAGGTGTTCATAGCAGCAGCCGTGGTAGCATGGCTCAGGCAGGTTGGGGGACCCTCACCAGCAACTATGCACACATTCACACCAGTGTTGGTGTTAGCATGGGAGCAGGATGCTGGTAGATGCAAGGCTATGTGTGCCCTCTGTGCACATTCACATGGGTGGCAGTGGTTGCACAGGGCAGAGGTGGGTCTGCTGTTTTTTATGTCATAGGGAGTGTTGGCACAGGGGCAGGGGGCTGACTGGGGCAGGGCTGGGCACTGGCTGGGGCAGGGCTGGTGACTCCATGCTCAACAACACTCTGATGACAATGTCATTGCCATCACAGTGGGCAGTGCTGCAGGGGAAAGAGGGATAGGGTACATTCACATCAGCAGCAGTGGCATGGCAGGGTGCACACTCACACATATGCTGGTGGGGAAGGGAAGGTGAGGTCTGCCTGTGCACACATGCACTGACAAAGTGATGTGAGCGGTGGCTGTGGGCAAGTGTGTGCAGGCAAAGCAGCATGGGGGAGGCTGCAGTTAGGGGATGGGCTGGGTGGGCTGGTGTATGTCCATGGGGGCCACTCTGCTGCAGCACTCTGCCGGTCTGGCATGGTCTGCCAATGCAGGAGCTATGATGTGGGTCCCCCAGAAGGTACCCTGTGGCTGCACTGCAAGCAGGCATGGCCAGGCTGGGGCCCTGGGAGAGGCCAGCAGACCAAAGGGTGCTGAAGTCAGACCAGCCCCATCTCATGGGCAACACTGCCCTGCAAAATTTAGAACTGACAGTTCCCCTGCTGCTAAGGTCTCCTATGGGAGCAAGTTGAGCCTAGGAACATGGGTATCCTGGCTGTGCTCCACCACAAACACTCTTGCACCAAACCCACTGGGCTCCACATCAGCTGGACCTCTGCCCCTACCAATTCTCGAAGCAGCTCTCCCTGCCAACTCAAGTGTCCATAGTGGTCGAGGGCTCTCCTCCTGTCATGATTCCAGATGCCCATGGCAAGAGCGTGTTGTTCCTTGCCTGTTCAACTTACCCCTTCTTCAGGAGTTGTTGGGGGCCAGGAACAAGTCCCAGTGTGTGGCAGTCCCATGCAGGATTCCCAGCTTCCTCCTGCTTCAGCCCACCCTCTGTGTCTTCCCTCTGTCCACTCTTGAAGCCTGTGAGAGATGTTTCTTCTGGCTGCGTCTAGTTCGCTATCTTGCCTTCTTCCCCTGCAGGTAATTTTAAAGTCTCTTTCTTTGGCTTACTTTTATTTTTAAATAGTCTGCCATGAGCACAAGTTGTATTTGTAAAGACAGAAATAAATTTTTAAAAGCAATAATGTAGAATACAGTTAGATTACTGAAAAATAAGAAGAAAACATTTAAGGAAATTAACAAAGGGCTGTATGTGTTTCTAATTTATTTATTTACATTTGTTTATTTATTTTTTGAGACAGGGTCTGACTGTGTCACTCAGACTGGAGTGCAGTGGCATAATCAGGACTCACTGCAGCTTCAACCTGCCACGCTCAAGCTATCCTACCACCTCAGCCTCTCAA
>CAUYLG010026236.1:0-96690 GCA_963573385.1 Cacajao melanocephalus | reverse complement strand
AAAATTGAGGGAATCCATCTCCAGGAGATCTTCTCTGTAAGGAATGTTAAAAGACTTTTTTGGAGAAAAGAAACATGTTATAGGTCAGAAACTCACATAAAGAAAGAGTGCTGGAGAAAAAAATTTCCCTTTCTTTCTTCTGTTCCTGCCCTCCCGCCCGTCCGCCCTGCCTCCCTTCCTTCTTTCCTTTTCTTTCTTTCTTTCTTTCTTTCTTTCTTTCTTTTTCTTTCTTTCTTTCTTCTTTCTTTATTTCTTTCTCTTTCTTTCTTTCTTTCTTTCTTTCTCTTTTTCTTTCTTTTTTTCTTTTTCTTTCCTTCCTTCTTTCCTTCTTTCTTTCCCTCCCTCCCTCCCTTCCTTCCTTCCTTCCTTCTTCTTGACAGAGTTTCACTTTGTTGTCCAGGCTGGATGTGCAGTAGTGTGATCTTGGCTCACTGCAACATCTGCTTCTTAGGTTCAAGCAATTCTTGTGCCTCAGCCTCCTGTGTAGCTGGGATTACAGGTGCCCACCACCACTCCCAGCTGATTTTTTTTTGTATTTTTACTAGAGATGAAGTTTCACCATCTTGCCCAGGCTGGTCTCGAACTCCTAAGCTCAGGCAATCTGCCCGTCTCGGCCTCTCAAAGTGCTAGGATTACAGGCATAAGCCACCGAGCTCGGCCATTCATTTTTACATTTGATCTAAGGGAAAGAAGTCAGTCTCAAAAGGCTACAGATTATATGACTCCAATTATATGACATGTTGTAACAAACAAAACTAGAGCAACAGTATAACAGTTAGTGTTTGCTAAGAATTCAAGGTATGGGAATGTGTTGAATAGGAGAAGCACAGGAACATTTTTAGGGCAATTTTTGAACTATTTAGTAAGGTCCTGTAATTATGGACAGATGACGTTATACATTAGTGAAAACTCAAACAACTTTACAGCACAAAGAGTGAACTTAATGTGGGCAACTTGAAAAAAAAAAATCACTTAGGCGTTCCAAGGATTCCAAGATAGAATAGATTGTGCTTAAACAATATAAGTGTATTCCAAATCAATGAAACAACCTTACAGAAGGCTGTGGGAGAAAAGGAAGTGATTAAAGAACATGAAATAGTAGCGTCCGTAGGACTGAAGTCACAACAAATTGCACATAAGCACTGTACTCTAGTTGTTAAAATTGGTTCCCACAGGAGTATAAGTTAGCAATTCTGAAGTAGTATACATTAGTCCTGGAATGGAACAATTAAGTCAATTGATGGCAGATGGCAGGAGGCAGGCATCTTACTGTTTAAGTGGGAGTTTACAGATAAGCAAGGGAAGAGGTCTAAAATGATCCGTGTTGCAATGGGTTAGAGTTGAAGACATCAGTATGAACTCCTGTTTAGATTAATGTAGTTGTAGATGGTTAAATATGGAAATATTTACAAATATATGTTTACACGGTATGTAGTATATTCATATATCATTACTCTGCCAGGCAATGACAGTAGTAATGAGCACATCTAGTGCCCACATGTTTTGGTTATAATACCATTCTTCAGTAAAAAGGAACCAGAGTTCTTTGGGGAAAGGACTGGTTCTAAGACTGGGGAAGAAAATATACAAGATGAACTTGGAGCATCTAATATTGCCAGAGAGTAAGTATAGTGCTAACACAGCCCCACAAACAGGTAAGCCCCAAACAAACGCAGTGATAGGGATATGTTAAAGGGACATAGAAGTCAACTGAAAGAACACCCAATGGTCAAAGCTCAAACAATTTGAGCAATAAAATAAAATAATGTATACATTGAATTATGACTTTGTGAACCTAAAATAGCTGAGACAGGTCTCAGTTAATTTAGAAAGTTTATTTGGCCAAGGTTAAGGATGTGCCTGTAACACAGACTCAGGAAGTCCTGAGGACATGTACCCAAGGTGGTCGGGTACAGCTTGGTTTTATACATTTTAGGGAGACCTAGCACATCAGTCAATATATGTAAGGTGATTTACATTGGTTTGATCTGGAAGGATGGGACAACTTGAAGCAGGGGCTTCCATGTCATAGGTTGATTTAAAAATTTTCTGATTGGCAACTGGTTGAGTTAATATCAGTAGAAAGAAATGTCTGAGTTATGATAAGGGGTTGTGGAGACCTAGGTTTTATCATGCAAATTAAGTCTCCAAGTTGCAGACTTTAGAGAGTACAGATTGTATATTATTTTTCTTTTCTTTCCTTTTTGTTTTTGTTTTTGTTTTTTTTTTTTTTTTTTTTTGAGGTGGAGTCTCCCTCTGTTGCCCAGGCTGGAGTGCAGTGGCATGATCTAGGCTCATTGCAACCTCCACCTCCCAGGCTCAAGTAATTCTTCTGCCTCAGCTTCTCAGGTATCATTTGGGATCACAGGTAGGTGCCACCATGCCCTGCTAATTTTTGTAATTTTAGTAGGGATGTTGGCCAGGCTAGTCTCAAACTCTTGACCTCAAGTGATCCTCCCACCTTGGCTTCCCAAAGTGCTGGGATTACAGGTGTAGGCCACCGTGCCCTGCCAGTGACTGTAGATGTTTCTTTTTCTTTCTTTCTTTCCTCTCTCTCTCTCTTTCTTTTTATGGAGTCTCACTCTGTCACCCAGGCTGGAGTGCAATGGTGCGGTCTCAGCTCACTGCAAACTTTGCCTCCTGGGTTCAAGTGATTCTCCTCCCTCAGCCTCCCAAGTAGCTGGAATCACAGGTGCATACCACCACGCCCGGCTAATTTTTGTATTTTTAGTAGAGACGGGATTTCACTATGTGGGTATCTGGGAACTCTCTAGACTGTCTTTCCCTTTCTTTTTCTTTCTCTCTCTTTCTTTCTTTTTCTTTCTTTCTTTCTTTCTTTCTTTCTTTCTTTCTTTCTTTCTTTCTTTCTTTCTTTCTTTTCTTTCTTCTTCTGATAAATCTAAAACTTTTTGAAAACAAAGTTTATTTTAAAAATTAGTCTTCTAGGCTGGGCGTGGTGGCTCACGCCTGTAATCCCAGCATTCTGGGAGGCCAAGGCGGGCAGATCACCTGAAGTTGAGAGTTCGAGACTTGCCTAACCAACATGGAGAAACCCCATCTCTACTAAAAATACAAAAAATTAGCTGGATGTGGTGGCGCATGCCTGTAATCTCAGCTACTCAGGAGACTGGGGCAGGAGAATCACTTAAACCCAGGAGGCAGAGGTTGTGGCGAGCTGAGATCATGCCATTGCACTCTAGCGTGGGCAACAAGAATGAAACTCCATCTCAAAAAAAGAAAAATATATATATATTATTCTAAATATTTAAATGGCTATATACTGATTCTTTGCATAGCTAATGAATTTAAAAAATTCTTATGAACCATTATTTCTGATTTATGACTATTATAAACAATGATATAATTAAGGTCTATTGTAAATATTTGTGCATATGAAGTTACTAATTAGCAGAGGATATTATCTGTTGATAAGTTCCACTAAGAAACTTGTGTTCTTTTACTATTCATAGTGACATATGAAAGTCCAATTCCCCTACACTGTTAGCAACACTGAATATTATCATTTATTTAATTTTGGCTAATTAAATACATGAAAATCATACCTCATTTTACTTTGAAAGGTAGAATTTGAAAGTATTTTCATTGGCTATTTTAACCTACCCCATTATAAAGTTCAGGTTAATTTTAAAATATAGATTTAATGAACTCCCACTATATTCTAGGGAACATTCCCATACATTATCTTATATTATCTTTATTATCCCTTGCATCTGGATGCAAGTAATAGGAAACTCAATTCAATCTGGCTAAGCAACAAGAAGATGCCATTTTCTCACATGAGAAGAAGCCCAGAGGGAAGGTGGTTGCAGGAGTAATCTACCTGCTTAATTGAGTAAAGGTTTTGACATTCTCAGCAAGACTTGCCCCACGTTTGTACAAGATGGCTTTGAAATTCCAGAAATCAAGTACAGAGGGAAGAAAAATTCATGTCAATGCCTTATTTTCCTTTTGAGGATAAAGAAACTTCTCTGATTCATACCATCCCAGGTAGACTTCCCTTCATAATTTACTGGACAGAAATGTCTTGCATGCTAAAATCAAACCAAAGACCACGTGTCAAAGGAAATGAGCTATGGCTTAATTAGACAATTAAGATTTTCAACACCCCTTGCTCTCCACCCTAGACTGGGAAAGGTCTAGCCTCGCTGAAGAACAGAACAATTTAAAAGAGAGTGAACAAAATCAGGGGTGGGAAAAAGTAAGGAATGGCTGTGGGATGAGCAATCAACAGTATTTTCCAAACTCATCACAGTGGCCTATTGTAAATTAGGTATTCTTCTGCCTATTCATCCAATCAGGATGCTGTGCCTCAGAAAACGTAAGTAACTTGCTCAACGCCACCCAGCAAGTATCACAAGCTAGTGTGTAATCAGAATCTCTAAATCAAATTACAGATTGGTATTAATCGCATAAATTTTACAATTGTGATCAGCACTAAGGGAGAGAAGTAGAGGTTTTACAGCATTTGTGGGGACACAATTGTAGGAAAAACCTGGCTGGGAGAATTGAGAATAACTTTCCTGAGAAAATAACATTTTAGTTAAGCACTAAATGTTGAGTGCCACATTCATGCATTAAATCCCGTTTACAATGGCAGCATCTGAACTATTTTTTTTTATTTTGTGTGGATGTGACCTGTTTATTGTACAGATGTAATCACAGTTCCATAACAGCAGTTACTGAAGCCAGGGGCATGGTGACAAGAGAGGCATTGGGAAGCACCTCTGAAAACAGGAGGCAGGTCCTCAGCAATGTCCATGAACCTACTTGAGGTGACTTCAGTGAACTGGAGAAAAGTTCCTAACCTAGTTCAATGAACTACCCCTTCCAACATGATCCTATTTTTGGTGCCATGACAGGACTTGATATAATATCACAGGACAGAATGCTTGGTATTTCTTTTATTAGTCTGGTCTTAGTTTAAAAATATAGCAAATATCAACATCATAAAATACAAATTGTAAGACAGAGAGCACAGATGTCCACTTGTACTTGGTATGAAGGAAGGAAGGAAGGAAGGAAGAAGGAAAGGAAGGGAGGGAGGGAAAGAAGAAGGGAGGGAAAGAAGAAGGGAGGGAAAGAAGGAAGGAAGGAAGGACAGAGGGAAGGAGGAAAGAAGAAAGAAAAGAAAGGAGGGAAAGAAAGAGAGAAGGAAGAAAAAAATAAAAAGGCAAATCAAATTCCAACTTGTAATAGGTTTAGTATTATTTAGGTATGATAAGGCCAATGATAAGGTGGTGTAAGATGGAGAGATGACTGTTATCTAAAAGATAGTTTATTCTAACCACAAGCAGAATAGAGTTTATTCAATTTTCAAGAGAAGTGCACAGGTCACACCTGGGTGAGTGGGCACACAGAGACCACCTGGGCGTGTGACAAGACAGAGGGAGAGCGGGTGACTGCGTAAATGCCTTTATTGTGGTTTCCACAAGAAGGAACTTGCAAAGCAGCGTAAGTAAGTAGGCTTAGGATTGGTTAGTTTGAAAAATATTTTGGGGCTCTTGGGTACAGAGGATATTTCAGATGTCTTTTATCTGGCCCTGGGGTGATCAGGGTGGGTGTATAGTGGTCCAGAGTACAAGAGTCCCGTAAGAGGAAGTGGTTGCGGGTGTCAATTTAATTGGCTGCTCAAGAAAGGGAACCAATTGGCCTCTACCCGGGGCCTCAAAACTGGGTCAAGACAGCATTTAAAAAACAATATTATACAACTGACCACGACCAGATTTGTAGAAGCAATTTATGTGTTCTCTCCTCTATTAGGGAAAGAAAGAAAGGGATTATTCTCAATTTTAGCCACAGATTTTCAGATGATAGAACAAACCCAAAACCCAAAATCAAAATAGTTAAGGTCATTGAGACGTTTTTCAAAAAATCACTTTGCATGTTAAAATCAATCACCACATACCGATTAAATGACCTTTATTTTAAACAGATGTAAGATAGGATTTATCTGAAAGAAAGGTAGAAAATCGCCTCTCCGTTGATTATCTTAACATTTGGTTTAGTACTATTCACAAATCTGAGGCTATCTCTGCTGTTTTATGTACAAGATCCAGCAGTACTTTACTTGGAAATCACTACATTCTGGTCTGTTCTTACTAATGGCAAAGTCAGTTTCCTGTAAAGATTCATGGAAGAGAGAAAAATGAGTTTGTGTGCCCTGAGGTTAATCTGCAGGTGATACAGAAAATGTCACTAAAAGCCCAATGATGTAAGCAAGCACCAAGCTCATTATCTTGGGTTTACTAATAAAAATGGCATTGTAAATGAATTGGAAAAATTAAGGAAACAAGGACAGGTAGTTAAATTCTGTAGTTAAGTATAGGACTCTCCATCTGTCCAAATGGCTTATGTTGACATAATTTCTACTATGAATAAAACATCACCAAGATCAATATCTACTGTATGTTCCAACCAAAATGTGACAATAATCTATCCATGGTAGCATTTATTTGATCAAATACTTTATAGTTACTCAAAGCATTTAACAAAAAAGCAATAACATTTTACTGAAAATTAAATTAGGGTTTTAAATGCAAGGCAATATTCTTCCTGAAAGTATTTTGGCAGGAATCATTCATTCCAACAGGGACATCTTTATCTAATGATTTCTAGGACTTATAAGGCATTTTCATCTTCCAAGTGTTTTACTCACACCAATTAATTAATTTTCATTTTATTGAAACAAGATAGGTAAATACAAATTAAAAGGAAGCTAATTTTCTTCCAGACCAGATGGGAAGTCAATGTCAAAATTTAAATTATGCTTAGGATTTTGGCTTCAGCCCTTTGTCCTGATCATTAAGTAAAAAAATACCTACCTCAGTATCATTAAATGTTGTGAAATCAAAGCTTTGAAAAAAAATCACAAACTCCAAAGTCATAGTTGATAATTTCAATTTTTTTTACAAGTTATATCATAAACATGATAGTTTATTCAAAATTTCTGCTCCAAAGTTGATTTCTTCTTTCTCCTTTTTTTTTTTAAAATATATTTTTTATTGCACTTTAGGTTCTCGGGTACATGTGCAAGAACAGGCAGGATTGTTGCATGGGTACATACATAGCAATGTGGTTTGCTACCTCCATCCCCCCGTCACCTGTATTTGGCATTTCTGCCTATGGTATCCTTCCCCAACCTCCTCACCCCCCGCTGTTCCTCCCCTATTCCCCCACAACAGACCCAAGTGTGTGATGCTCCTTTTCCTGTGTCCATGTGTTCTCACTGTTCAACACCTGCCTATGAGTGAGAACATGTGGTGTTTGATTTTCTGTTCTATGTCAGTTTGCTGGAATGATGGTTTCTAGATTCATCCATGTCTCTACAAAGGACACAAACTCATCGTTTTTTACTGCGGCATACTATTCCATGGTGGATATGTGCCATGTTTTCCTTGTCCAGTCTACCATCGATGGGCATTTGGGTTGGTTCCAGGTCTTCTCTACTGTAAACAGTGCCACAGTGAATATACGTGTGCATGTGTCTTTATAATAGAACAATTTATAATCCTTTGGATATATACCCAGTAATGGGATTACTGGGTCAAATGGAATTTCTATTTCTAGGTCCTTGAGGAATCACCACACTGTGTTCCACAATGGTTGATCTAATTTATACTCCCACCAACAGTGTAAAAGTGTTCCTATTTCTCCACACCCTCTCCAGCATCTGTTGTCTCCAGATTTTTTAATAATCGTCATTCTAACTGGTGAACTGCTATGAGATGGTATCTCAATGTGGTTTTGATTTGCATTTCTCTAATGACCAGTGATGATGAGTATTTTTTCATATGTTTCTTGGCCTCATAAATGTCTTCTTTTGAAAAGTGTCTGTTCATATCCTTTGCCCACTTTTGAATGGGTTTGTTTTTTTCTTGTAAACCTGTTTTAGCTCTTTGTAGATTCTGGATATTAGACCTTTGTATGATGGGTAGATTTCAAAACTTTTTCCCATTCTGTTGGTTGCCACTTCACTCTAATGATTGTTTATTTTGTTGTACTGAACTCTGAAGTTTAATTAGATCCCATTTGTCTGCCAGTGCTTTTGGTGTTTTAGTCATGAAGTCCTTGCCTATGCCTATGTCCTGAATGGTTTTGCCTAGGTTTTCTTCTAAGGTTTTTATGGTGTTATGTCTTACATTAAAGTCTTTAATCCATCTGGAGTTAATTTTAGGGTAAGGTGTCAGGAAGGAGTCCAGTTTCTGCTTTCTGCTAGTGCCAGTTTTCCCAGCACCATTTATTAAACAGGGAATCTTTCCCCATTGCTTGTTTTTGTCAGGTTTGTCAAAGGTATCAGATGGTTGTAGATGTGTGGCATTGCCTCTGAAGCCTCTGTTCTGTTCCATTGGTCTATATCTCTGTTTTGGTACCAGTACCATGCTGTTTTGATTACTGTAGCCTTGTAGTATAGTTAGAAGTCAGGTAGTGTGATGCCTCCAGCTTTGTTCTTTTTGCTTAGGATTGTCTTTTCTATGTGGGTTCTCTTTTGGTTCCATATGAAGTTTAAGGTGGTTTATTCTAGTTCTGTGAAGAGGGTCATAGGTAGCTTGATGGGGATCATGTTGAATCTATAAATTTCTTTGGGAAGTATGGCCATTTTCACAATATTGATTCTTCCTAACCATGAACATGGAATGTTTTTCCATCCACTTATGTCCTCTCTTATTTCCTTGAGCAGTGGTTTATAGTTCACCTTGAAGAGAGGTCATTTACATTCTTTGTTAGTTGTACTGCTAGGTATTTTATTCTCTTTGTAGCAATTGTGAGTGGCAGTTTGTTCTTGATTTGGCTCTCTTTAAGTCTGTTATTGGTGTATAGGAATGCTTGTGATTTCTGCACATTGATTTTGTATCCTGAGACTGCTGAAGTTGCTTATCGGTTTAAGGAGATTTAGGGCTGAGACGATGGGGTCTTCTAAATATACAATCATGTCATCAGGAAATAGAGACAGTTTGACTTCCTCCTTTCTTAATTGAATACCCTGTATATCTTTTTCTTCCCTGATTGCTCTGGCTAGAACTTCCAACACTATATTGAATAGGAGTGGTGAGAGAGGGCATCCTTGTCTAGTGCCAGATTTCAAAGGGAATGCTTCCAGTTTTTGCACATGCAGTATGATATTGGCTGTGGGTTTGTTGTAAATAGCTTTTATTATTTTGAGATACATTCTGTCGATACCTAGTTTACTGAGACTTTTTAGCATAAAGGGCTGTTGAATTTTGTCAAGGCCTTCTCTGCATCTATTGAGATAATCATGTGGTTTTTGTCTTTGGTTCTGTTTATGTGGTGGATTTCATTTATAGACTTGCGTATATTGAACCAGCCTTGCATCCCTGGGATGAAGCCTACTTGATCATGATGGATAAGCTTTTTGATGTGTTGTTGCAGTCAGTTTGCCAGTATTTTATTGAAGATTTTTGCAACTATGTTCATCGTGGATATTGGCCTGAAGTTTTCTTTTCTTGTTGAGTCTCTGCCGGGTTTTGGTATCAGGATGATGTTGGTCTCATAAAATGATTTGGGAAGGATTCCCTCTTTCTGGATTGTTTGAAATAGTTTCAGAAGGAGTGGTACCAGCTTCTCCTTGTATGTCTGGTAGAATTCAGCTGTGAACCCATCTGGACTTTGGCTTTCTTTGGGTGGTAGGCTATTAATTGCTGCCTCAACTTCAGCCCTTGTTATTGGTCTGTTCAGGGTTTTGACTTCTTCCTGGTTTAGCTTGGGAGGGTGCAAGAGTCCAGGAATATAACCAATTCTTCCAGGTATACTGATTTATGTGCATAGAGATTTTTTGAAGTAAACTCTGACGTTAGTTTGTATTTCTGTGAAATCAGTAGTGCTATCCCCTTAATCTTTTTTTTATTGCATCTATTTGATTCTTCTCTCTTTTCATTTTTATTAATCTGGCTAGTGGTCTATTTTGTTGATCCTTTCAAAAAACCATCTCCTGGATTTATTGATTTTTTTGAAGGGTTTTTTATGTCTCTCCTTCAGTCCTGCTCTGATCTTAGTTATTTCTTGTCTTCTGCTAGCTTTTGAGTTTTTTTGATCTTGCTCCTCTAGCTCTTTCAACTTTGATGATAGGGTGTCAATTTTAGATCTTTCCTTGCTTCATGTGGGCATTTATTGCTATAAAATTTCCTCTAGACACTGCTTTAAATGTGTCCCAGAGATTCTGGTACCTTGTGTCTTTGTTCTCATTGGTTTCAGAGAACATCTTCATTTCTGCCTTCATTTCATTGTTTATCCAGTCAACATTCAAGAGCCAGTTGTTCAGTTTCCATGAAGCTGTGTTGTTCTGAGTTAGTTTCTTAATCCTGAGTTCTAACTTGATTGCACTGTGTTCTGAGAGACTGTTTGTTATGATTTCCACTCTTTCGCATTTGTTACGTGATTTGCTTCCAATTATATGGTCAATTTTAGAGTAGGTGTGATGTGGTGCTGAGAATAATGTATATTCTGTGGATTTGGGCTGGAGAGTTCTGTAGATGACTATTAGGTTTGCTTGGTCCAGGTCTGGGTTCAAGTACTGGATATCCTTGTTAATTTTCTGTCTCGTTGATCTGTCTAATATTGATAGTTGAGTGTTAAAGTCTCCCACTATTATTGTGTGGGAGTCTAAGTCTCTTTGTAGTCGTTAAACACCTGCTTTATGTATCCAGGTATGTATATATTTGGGATTGTTAGCTCTTCTTGTTGCATTGATCCTTTTACTGCTATGTAATGCCCTTCTTTGTCTCTTTTGATCTTTTATGGTTTAAAGTCTATTTTATCAGAGCCTAGAATTGCAACCCCTGCTTTTTTTTTTTTTCCTCTCCATTTGCTTGGTAAATCTTCCTCCATCCTTTTATTTTGAGCCTATATGTGTCCTTGCATGTGAGATGGGCTTCCTGGATACAGCACACCAATTGGTTTTGACTTTTTACCCAATTTGCTGGTCTGTGCCTTTTGATTGGGGCATTTAGCCCATTTACATTTAAGGTTAATATTGTTTTGTGTGAATTGATCCTGCCATTTTGATGCTAGCTGGTTGTTTTGCCCATTAGTTGATTGCAGTTTCTTCATTCTGTCGATGCTCTTTACCATTTGGTACATTTTTGGAGTGGCTGGTACTGGTTGTTCCTTTCTATCTTTAGTTACCATTTGGTATGTTTTTGTAGTGGCTCATACTGGTTGTTCCTTTCCATGTTTAATACTTCCTTCAGGAGTTCTTGTAAGGCAGGTCTTGTAGCAACGAAAGCTCTTAGCAATTGCTTGTCCATAAAGGATTTTATTTCTCCTTCACTTAAGAAGCTTAGTTTGGCCAGATATGAAATTCTGAGTTGAAAGTTCTTTTCTTTAAGGATGTTGAATATTGGCCCCCACTCACTTCTGGCTTATAGAGAGTTTCTGCTGAGAGATCCCCTGTCAGTCTGATGGTCTTTCCTTTGTGGGTAACTCGACCTTTCTCTCTGGCTGCCCTTAGGATTTTTTTCCTTCATTTCAACCCTGGTGAATCTGACGATTATGTGCCTTGGGGTTGCTCTTCCTGAGGAATATCTTTGTGGTGTTCTCTGTATTTCCTGGATTTGAATGTTGGCCTGCCTTGTTAGGTTGGGGAAGTTCTCTTGGATAATATCCTGAAGAGTGTTTTCCAACTTGGATTCATCCTCCCCATCACATTCAGGTATGCTGATCAAGCATAGATTAGGTCTTTTCACATAAATCCCATAGTTCTTGGAGGCTTTCCTATTTCTTTTAACTTTTTTCTCTAATCTTGCCCTCTCATTTCATTTCATTGATTTCATCTATCTCTGATATCCTTTCTTCTGCTTGATTGATTTGGCTGTTGAAACTTGCACATGCCTCACAAGGATCTCGTGCTGTGTTTTTCAGCTCCATCAGGTCATTTATGTTCTTCTCTAAGCTGGTTATTCTAGTTAGCAGTTCATCTAACCTTTTCTCAAGGTTCTTAGTTACTTTGCATTGGGTTAGAACATGGTCTTTTAGCTCAGAGAAGTTTGTTATTATCCACGTTCTGAAGCCTGCTTCTGTCAATTCATCACATTCATTTTCTGTCTTGTTTTGTTCCCTTGATGGTGAGAAGTTGTGATCCCTGGGAGGGGAATAAGTGTTCTGGTCTTTGAAGATTTCATCCTTTCTGTGCTGTTTCTTTTTCCCAACTTGGTGGATTTATCTAGCTTTGATCTTTGAAGTTGGTGATTTTGGGAGGAATCTCTGAGTGGACATCCTTTCTGTTGCAGTTGGAGCTACATCTTTTTTGGCCTGTAGAGGTGCTGCTGGGCTGCCTCAGATTCAGTCAGGTTGCTGGGTGTGTGGTCTTCCCCTGGGGTTTGTTTGCAGATGAAATTAGCACTGCCTTCCCATTGGTGTCTCTCCTTCTCGGAACTCAATCTTCCTGGTTGGGGTCAAACTGGTGTATTCATTGTCAAGCTCTCTGGTGCACGGGCTTCTGTTTGAGTTTTGTGGAGGTGGAGCCTGCCAGGCTTTATGACCTGTTTCCATGCTTTCAACTCTGCCTCTTTCCATGGGACGGTTTGCTCCGTCCTGCTGGTACTAGTCCAAACTTCTGCCCTGATCTGGCTGACAACTTAGGGCACCAGGCTGGAGCCCTAGCTCTGATTTGCATAGACAATCCATGGCACCTTTCAGGCTGGCAGGGCTCTCATGGACCATGGGTTGCAGGAGGGATGAGATAAGCACAGGATGGAATCAGAGCACTGAGGGAGTGAAGTACCCAGACCCTCCGAGTCAGCTGCATGTTCCAGGTGGGGACATGCCCTGCCCTGTCTTGGTTCTTTCTCCCTGGTCGGCTCTTGCCCTGCTTTGGCTCCCTCCCTGGGCTACTTTCAGAGTCCTTCCAGCTACCACTGAAATGAACCTGGCACCTCACTTGTAATCGTGAAGTATTCTAGCCTTCTGCGTCTCATTTGCTGGGAGCTGCATTCTGGTGTTGTCTCCTCTCTGCCATCTTTCTGCCGTCTCTCTGATAATTTCAATTTTTTAAGACTTCCACTGTGTGATCTTCAATAAAAGGATAAAAAGAAAGAAAAACATAGTGCTTTTCCATTTTATCTTTTGATAAAATAGCATTCTAGTTCTGATAATGTCAAACTGTAGTCTTTACAACATGATGTATGGTAGTCTTCAAATTATCTTTTTTTTTTTTTTTTTAAATGGAGTCTCGCTATGTCACTCAGGCTGGTGTGCAGTGGCATGATCTTGGTTCACTCCAACCTCTGCCTCCTGAGTTCAAGTGATTCTCATGCCTCAGCCTCCTGAGTAGCTGGGACTACAGGCAACACGCACCACCATGCCCAGCTAACTTTTGTATTTTTAGTAGAGACAGGGTTTCACCATGTTGGCCAGCCTGGTCTTGATCTCTTAACCCCATGATCCGCCCACCTCAGCCTCCCAAAGTGTTGGAATTACAGGCATGAGCCACTGCACCCGGCTCAAATTGTCTTTTAAAATACGGATTATTTCTCATAAAAATGTTGGTGAGAAAATACTGAAAAAAATCAAATGTGCAAACTATTTCTTACAGTTCAAGTATGTCTGCATAACAGTGTGAAAGAAATAATTCTTCTTCTTCTTTTTTTTTTTTTTTTTAAGATGAAGTCTTGCTCTGTGGCCAGGCTGGAGTGTAGTGGTACGATCTCAGCTCACTGCAAACTCTGCCTCCTGGATTCAAGCAATTCTCCTGCCTCAGCCTCCCACATAGCTGGGACTACTAGTGCACTCCTCCATGCCTGGCTAATTTTTTGTATTTTTATTAGAGATGGGTTTCACCATGCTGGCCAGGCTGGTCTTGAACTCCTGATCTCGTGATCTGCCTGCCTCAGCCTCCCAAAGTGCTGGGATTACAGGCATGAGCCACTGTGCCCAGTCAAGAATTCTTTATAAATCCATTTACACTCAAGGTATCTTTATATAATCTGAGACTAAAACTATTTATGTTTGAATAATGTATATATGCCTTTGTTGCAAGATTGCATTGTTTAACTAAATAATAAATATCTCACTGTGATATTCTTAAAAAAAAAGCCACATGAAGATTTCAAACTGTGGTTAACCAAAATAAAGGCACTTCCTTTGTAGAAGTTATTGAATACAGAGAGCATTTTATATAGGCAAAATAAATGTCCAGCCATAGCTGTAAATCAGAGCAAGGTAAAAGCCAAAATAAATTCTCTAGCTTGTGTTGAAAAAGCTTCAACCTTAGGGTCCTTTTCAGAATTTGGCAAGTTATGGACCATGGGCCAAATCCAGCCAAGTGCCTGTTTTTGTAAATAAAGTTTTATCATAATACTGTCATCCCCGTTTATTTACACATTGCCTATTGACACTTTTAAGCTTCAATAGAAGACTCCAGTAGTTGCAACCAAGACCATATGGACTGCAAAACCTAAAATATTTACTCTCTGGGTCTTTACAGAAAACATTTGCCAACTTCTCCTCTACTAAAGCTGACTTGTTGAGTCCCTGAGAGAAGTCAGACGACACTCATTTAGGCAAGAGGGAGGCTACTAAATTTGAAAAGGAAATCTATTTAAATTTGTACTTATATAGGGAGTACCCAATTTCTGAGCCAGGTGTCATTCAAAATCCATTTGTAAGTCATTTATGCCTCACCCTGACATATTCATTAATTCATAATATGACTTTCTAATCTACAACATAGAACAAATTGGGGTCAGGTTCAGATGATAGACATTTAAAGCATGTTTCTCCCCATCTTTCATGAACTCCTATGCATCTTAAAGTTACCTAGAGAAGATCAAGATACATCCTATTCAGAGCATTTTACCCTTATGAAGCCAGCAGAATCGACTGAGTGTGAGCAGCGAAGCATGCTCAGCTTGTTTCAAAGGTGTTGGATTAGGGTTAGGGTTAGGGTTACCCAGGTGAGCATAGATCATAAAAATGGCTGCTTCATCATGGATAGCAAAGAGGAGACTTCTAATATCTGTATTTTCTGGTGTTCTATATTTTGTTCGATATTCACATAAAGTGACATTCTTTGATGTTTTTGACTTTCTCAGATTCTCTTGAGCAAGCTGAAATCTTCAAAGTTCTCTAAATTTTAGTGATGATGATGGCATGGATGACATGCAGTGGTTGCTGAATATGTACTGTGTTTTTTTCTGTTGTTCTAAGTTTATATATGTGTTTAATCAATCCTCATCACAGCTCCATGAAGTGGTATTGTTATTCTTCTTACTTTATAGACAGACATTAGGTACAGATGATAAGTCACTTGTAATAGCTTACACATCTAATAAGCATTATGGTAAAGGAAAAACTAGGTCCCTATCAAAGCCTTAAAGATGAATTAATTTATCTCAGTCTTGTGAGAGCTCAGTTTGAATGTGATATATATATATATAGATATATATATATATATACATATATATGTATGTGTGTGTCTGTGTGTCTGTGTGTGTGTGTATTTATACCTATATGACACATATATAAGCACATTCTTAATTAGTGGGCCATATGGGTTTAATATGAATAAATACTGTTTTTTACATTGTTTGACTATTAATATTAGTTATTAGATTAGACAATGTTAGTAAAATTAATGCTATAAGTATGAAAATTTTCTTCACACTTTCTCATAGTTTGGCTACTTAGTAATATAGACATTATTTTATCAACTTTAACGAAAGCATACATTTTAAATATTTTCGTTTATGACCTAAATGATATAAACTTTTACATCATTATGAAATATTACACTGTTATTTTATATTATTGTAAGCAATTAGTAGGACTTCCGCTTAGTGATAAATCACTGAGTAATTCAGAACAAAATTCCCAGTGATGACAGTGAGAAAAAAACCTAATAAATGCCTTTTGAGCCATTGGAAAAGAAATACTACAAGGCTAGGACCTGTAAATAGGTGGAGGCCTAGAGAAACAATTATTTTTAGACTATATTTCCCCTTGAGTATTTTTTAGTTACTGAGCAGATCATCTCAGAGACTAAAGATTAAAGAGTACTTTAAAGTAGCACATGGGCCTAAGATACAGCAAATGAACTCCAGAGCTCACAAAAGGAAGGGGTGTGGGGCAGTTGTTGAATTTACTCCCTTGAGTTTGGGATTCTGAAGGACTAAATCCCTAGAATACTGAAAACTAGATAAATTCTTACAGTGACCTCTGACCAGTTTCAAACTAATTCAAACATGAAACAAGATTGAGGGATTACAGATTAACCATGCTTCTGAGCATCTTATGGAAGCAAATGCTAATTTTTCTCAAGAGAAAAATAACACCACCCTAGTGTTCGAGTTATTTCTATATTTTTAAAATTTTTAAAATTCAATGTTAAGTATACATTTTTAAAACCACACAAAGTTATAAGATAACATATATGAAAACCAGCACAAATAACATGCATCGTGAATAAAAACCAATACAAACAACAGACAATAAAGACAGATTCACTTAAACTTTAGATATTCAACTTATAGGGTGTAGATTTTAAAATAAGCATGCTTGCTATGTTCAGGAAAATAAAATAGTAATAATTCTGGAAATAAGAAAAGAATAAAACACAGACTTCAGAACTGAAAAAATGCAATAACCTAAATTAGGTACTCAGTGAGTGATTTTATCAGCAGATTGGACACAGAGATCTAGTGATCTGGAAGATAGATAAGAAGAAAATATTAGGAATACACCAAAGAGACATAAATACAAAAAAAAATCACAAGAAAATATAAAATACATATGGGATACAATAAGGAGATCCAACATAGGTCCAATCTGAATCCCATTAATAAATGGAAAGGGGAACTGGGAGTGAAGTAGTAGTATCTAATGACACAAAGACTGAGAACTTTCCAAAACTGATGAAAGGTATTAAACCTTAGATTCAAAAATCTCTATGAACTGCAAGTAGAATATACAAGAAGTAATCTATGCTTAGGCATATAAAATTAAACTTTTGCAAACCAAAGACAAAGAGAAAAAAAATGTGATGCAGCCATGTAAAAGGACAGCTTATCTTTAAAAAGCAAATGTAAGACTCACTGTTGACTTCTTAACATCATGACACAGCCGGAAGATAAGCTATAAAGTATTAATAGAAAATAATTGCCAAAATTGAGTTCTATACACAGAAAAAATGCTTTTCGAGATAGTTGAACTGAAATAGACATTTTCAGATGAATAAAAACTGAGAATTTGCTACCAGAAGGACCTCTTGAAGAGTGTTCCTCAGACCAAGTGAAAATGATCACTAATAGAAGATGAAAGATGGAGAATGAAATGACAGCAATACAATGATGAACACATGGGTAAATATAAGCAAATATTGACTATGGAATAATAGTATCAATATTACTAAATAACACAAGACTATATGGTAAATATTAATTTGTCATGCCTAATTGGATTTAAATAAACAAGCACCCACATAAAATAAATGAAGTTAGGCTGGGTGTGGTGGCTCACACCTGTAATCCCAGCACTTCAGGAGGCGGAGGTGGGTGGATCACCTGAGATCAGGAGTTCAAGACCAGCCTGGGCAACAAGATGAAACCCCGTCTGTACTAAAATACAAAAGAAATTAGCTGGGCATGGCGCTGGGCATGGCGGTGTGCATCTGTAGTCCCAGCTATTTGGGAGGCTGAGGCAGGAGAATTGCTTGAACCTGGGAGGTGGAGGTTGCAGTGAGCTAGATTATGCCATTGTACTCCAGCCTGGTGACAGAGCAAGACTCTGTCTCCAAAAAAAAAAAAAAGTAAATAAAGTTAAAGAACAAGGCAACAACAAATTAATATTACGCTGATAAAGCAAGAATGAAAGATATAATTTATTTCTAGGTCGTCTCTAAAAGAATTGCAAAGGACTGTGTAATTCCTTAAATAATAGCAAATATAAGATAACAAAAATGTATCAATAAATTTAAAAAGAGGCAAGAAAAAAGAGAAAAAAGAAAAGAAAAAATGTTAGGACAAAACACACAGCATTATTTTATGTTTAAACTCAAATATTAAATGTAAAAAAAACTAGATGTTCAAAATAAAGAGAAAAATTACCAAGCTCATTTATATAATTTTTATAAAAATCTCATGTAAAATATTCCAAAGTAAGGATTCCAAATAGTTAAAAGGTAAAACAACAAAAAAGGAAAATTATATACCTAGCAGATATGATCCAAAAGACATTGCTTAGCTATATTAACATTAGTCTCAATAAGTCTTAAGATTAGCAGAATTACTTGAGATAAAGAGGAACACTTTATAATGATAATTGGATGAATTCACCAGAAAGATATAACAATTCTAAATTTGAGTGCACTGAAAACTTAGCTTGAAGATATATAAAGAATAGACAAAACTATAAGGAGAAAAGCAAAAAAATGTCTAATCACAGTGGGATATTTTTACACACTTCTCTCAGGCATAGATAAAACTAATAAGAATATTAAAAATTTGAATAACATCATGAGTGATATATCTGGTCTATCAGTCCTTATAAAACCACAAATTCCATCTTAAATGCAAGCCTAACGTTTGCAAATGGAGCATTTACCAGGTCATCAAGCAAGTTTTAAGGAAGGTTTGAAATTATTCAGAATGCTTTTTTTGGCCATGAAGAAATCAGCTATCAAATACTACAAAAAGAGAGCTAGAAAACATTCACATAGGACGACAATTAAGAAATACTCTTATAGGTGATCTAGTTGATCAAAGAAGAAATCAATAGAGGAACATAAATATTTTGAATTAAGTAATAATGAAAATGCTATATTAAAAAAAGTATGGGCTGCTACTGAAAAACATTCATAGATGTTAATCTGTGCCATTAAATGCATTTATTAGAAAGAAAGATGTGAAAATTAACTCTCCAAGAATTTAGAAAATAACCACAAATTGAATATAAAATAGAAAAATGAAAAACCAAATGAAATATAAAATGAGCATAGACATTAACAATGCCAAGGCCTGGCTCAGTGGCTCATGTCTGTAATCCCAGCACTTTGGGAAGCCGAGGCTTGTGGATCAACGGAGGTCAGGAGTTCAAGACCAGCCTGGTCAACATGACGAAATCTCGTCTCTACTAAAAATACAAAAATTAGCTGGGCATGGTGGTGTACACCTGTAGTCTCAGCTACTTGGGAGGCTGAGGCAGAAAAATCATTTGAACCCAGGAGGTGGAGTTTGCAATGAGCATAGATTGTGCCATTGCTTTCCAGTCTGGGCAACAAGAGTGAAACTCTATCACACACACACACACACACACACACACATACACACACACATACACACACACACACACACACACAAAGAGAGAAAGAAAAAAATGCCAAAACTGGACCTTTGGAAGAATTTTTAAAAGTAATAAACTTCTGTTGAGACTAGTCAAGAAAAAGACAAAAGGCAAAAATAACTAATGTCGGTAATGGAGAATGGCTCAATACCACATCTCTACAGATATTAAACACATATTTAAAGGTATGACAACTTTATGCCAATAAATACAAACATTTGGATTAAATAAATCCACAAAATAATCACTAAAGAAAAATAGAAAATCTAAGCATACGTATAATTATTAAAGAAATTCAATCATAAATTAAAACTTTCCCAAAAATAAAATGCCAGGTTCAGAAAATTCTAGCTAAGATTTCAGGAAGAAATGATACCAATTTAATGCAAACTCTTTCAGACTCTAGAAAAATGAGTAATAATTTCCCCATTTATTATATGAGCCCAGCATAACTCTTGCACCAAAAACTTGAAAAGGTCATTATATGGAAAAGAAATTGATGGCCAATGTCATTCACGAACCTAGATGAAAATATCCTAAGTGAATTATTAGCAAATTAGATTCAGCAATTTATAAAAGAATAATGTACCATGAACAAACATTCCATGAATGCAAGGTTTGTTTAATATTTGAAAATCAGTAGGCATATTAACAGAGAAAAGATACTAAACATACTAACAGAAAAAAGAAAAAATCATATAATCATTATAAGAAATACAGAAAGGTTTAAATAAAATAATATTATGTAATGATAGAAAACCTAGCAAACTTGAAGATTTCCTTAATTTTATAAAAGTTATTTACAAAACAAATAAATAATCACAGTCAATATTATATTTGATACAATATATTACAACTTTTCCTCTGAGATTGGGAACAAGAAAGTCTAATAAGATGACTTATATTCAATATTATAATAAATGTTGTAGCCAATATAATAAAGCAAGAAAAAAAGAAATAATGCAATAATTGAGAACAAAGAAATAAAACTGTTGATTCACAGACAACATGATTGACTATATGAAAAGTTAAAAAATCTGCATAAAATTGTTGTAATAAATAAGGTCAATATATAAAATCAACTGTATTCCTTTAAATGAGCAACTGGACAATGAATTTCATAAAAGCACACCATTTATAAAAGCATAGGAAAAACAAATCTCTTAAAAGAACAAACTCCATAAAAGCTGTGCATACCTCTACCAATGAAACTTAAAATTTCATTGAGAAGATAAAGATGACCTAAATAAATTGATAAGTTTTTATAATTTGTTTTTCTTAGTATAACTTATAAGTTAATGGCAAATGCATTTGGAAAAACCAAGGGTCAAGAATAGCCATTGAAATATAAAGCAAAAAACAGAATTGAAGGGCTTATTGTACCCACTATCAAGATTTCATTATTAGGTTATAACAATTTAGACAGGACAATATTGTGTAAACATAGACAAACTGAGAAATGAATCAGAGTAAAAATTTCATAAACAGATCCACCTATGTATTGATTTATGCAACAATTTGCACTACCAGATGAGAGAAGCACAGTTTTCTCAAGAAATGTTACTATCTCAATTGGATATCCATACAGAAAAAATGCGAGCCTACTTTTTATCATATACAGAAATAATTTCAGGTGAATTATAGCTTAAGTTATGAAAGGTAAAAAACCTTGTAGAGCACCAAATGTGTCATGGGGAAGCTTTCATAAAGAGATATGATAGACATACAATAAGGAAAAACATAGGTATTTAGGCTGCATTTACATTAAGAACACTGGTATATATGCATAGGATTAATAGCTTATATCCAAAATGTACAAACAGCTCCTACAAATTAATTAGGAAAAGAGGTATAATACAGTAGAAAAGAAAATTTACAAATATTTGAAGTGACTTCACAAAGGAAGATACCCAAATGCCTAATATAGGCTTGTAAAACATGCTCAGCCTCATTAGTTATCAGACTTTTGCAAATTAAAACCTAAGTGATAGCACTACACATCCAGCAGAATGTTTAAAAATGAAAATACTGAGGATACCAAATGCTAGCAAGGTTGTGGAGCAACTGGAACTCTCATAGCCTGCTAGTAGGTGTGTATACTCTCCTGGGGAACCTAAAGTTGAATATACAGAGACCCAGAAATTTCACTGTTGGGTATTAGCTTGAACCATATAAAATTGCCAGTATTTGTCATTACAAATGACAAGTTTATATGGTCCAAATTAACATATCCATTTGAAATGCATACAGATATATCAAAAGTATGTATAAAAATATCCCTTGAATTATTATTTGTAATCGCTCCAAACCAGAGGCAGCATAAATGGTAATCAGCTATAGAGTGAATAAATAAATTGCTGTATATTCACCCAATGCGATGCAATATAGTAATCAGCTATGCATGATTAAATGAATATAAGGAGGGCATTTTATTATTTCATTAATAAGAAATGTAAATAGGCAAAAATCAGAGTGTTTAGAAAAGTCTAGGTGTGAACACTATAGGGAAAAGCAAGGAAATGATCAAAACAACTTTCGAAAGACAGGGAAAACATATGATGGAAAGAGAGCACAAGGGGCCTTCCAAGGTGCTGGGGACATTCCATTGCTTCACCAGGAAGGTGGTTATATGGATGTCCATTTTACAATAAATCATTGATCTGTACATTTTTATTTTGATCTCTACAGTTGAAAATTTTACAATAATAAGAGGTTCAATAAGATAACATAGTATAACAGTTAATATGCATGCCAAATTATAAACAATATTATTCCCCCAAATTTCTCATGATCAAAACGAAAATCCACATATTCGATTTGTTACATGGAGAACTCCCTCGCTTATGTTATTTTTGAGCAGTAGGATAGCCTATTTAACAGCAATTTTACTTATCCAGGATATATTCAGTGCCTAGTAAGTACAAGCAATATTCCAGGTGCTGTTTCAGCCATGAGGACAATACAGAAATCTCTGCTTTCATAGATCTTATACTCTAGCGGGAGAGAGAAATAGTAAAGCAAAGTACATAAGAAAATTACATAAATGTTAGAAAATTGTAAGTGTTAACAGGAATATAAAGCAGACGCAAGAGTTTTGTTTGTTTGTTTGTTTTTAGAAATTCTCAAGTGGGGTTACAATTTTAGATATGAGGACCTCTGTGAAATGAAATGACAATTCAGCAAATGAGGATCCAGCCACATTGTTATTTGAGAAAAGAGCATCCCAGCCCGAGAAATAACGAGTGCAAAATGTAATAGAAAACACACTCTCCAGAAATGATCTCAATCAAAGCAACTTCTGGATTCTAACAGAAATCAACTGACGAAACCAGAAAAATAAAGGAGACAAACTAAAACAAAAACTACTCATGATTCTTGTGGTCTGACCTCGCACTTGTAAGTGCTGGGTATCATTGTAAAAAAAGCCTTGAAAAGTTCCTTTCATTCAACAGCGTCAGACTAAGTGGTTATTACATCTTGGAGACCATCTATATGAACTTTCCAGATGAATGAGAAAACAAGCAAACAAACAATGTATTCAAATGTTATATAAAAGAGCTCTTGTGGATCAAGAGAAAATTTTCAGGCAGATCATCATACATAGATTTAGAAAGTTCTGTGTTGCCAAAAAATTAGAATAAAAGTGAAAATTATGTGCTCTCAAACATTGTTATCAGTCAAAAAGTGACTTTACTGCTGATGAAGATTGATGTTGAACATGCCTGTGAAGAATTTGAATGAAGTTATTTCAAGAAATATGAAAGTATTAAAAAATGCATAAATTAGTACTTAAAAATACCTAATCCTAGGTATATGTCCAAACAAAAACTGTATATGAATGTCTGTATATAGCTGCATTACACATAGTAACCAAAAGATGAAAAGAACCCAAATGTCCATCAGAGAAAGGATAATTAAAATATGGTAGCTCCAGTCCATGGAATATTATTTGGTTATAAAAAGGAATGGGGGTGCTGATACATGTTACAAAATGGATGAGGTTGAAAACATCATGCTAAGTGAAAGAAGTAAGGCACAAAAGACCATAATTCCATTCATATGAAATACCTAGAAAAGGGAAATCTATAGAGACAGAATGTAGATTATTGGTTGCCTGGTATTGGGGGAGGTGATGGAGGAACAAGAAGGTGATAGCTGAAGGGTATAGGATTCTTTTTGAAACTCTGTGGATATACTACAAACCATTGAGCTGGATACTTCAAATAGATGAATAGTATGGTACTTGAATTGTATCTAAATAAGTGTTAAAATAGCTAATTTGGAATACATGTGTGTAACTAAATGAAAAAATTAAATAGAAGTAGACATTTGATTTCAGCTATAAGTCCACCCCTGTACATGTCCAAACTCATCACAGACATTTCTTTCTGGATCTTCTCTTTGGAAAAAGGGGGGCCCACACCAAAGACTTCTGAAAATGTTCATCCACTTGGTTAGATATAGCAATAAAATAATGGGCCACGTGAATGTTGAAGAATTTTAATTAATTCTGCTTCCTACCTTGATCTTCCTCCCCAGTTTTGAGCTAGATCCCTAAGTATTTGTCACCAGATCCCCACTTTCCCTGACCAACTTTGAATGTTGGAAGATGGCAACAGGGACAGATTAAGGCCTATGGTTCTAATCATAGAATGACTCTGTTGCCAACAGCTATATATAATTCAAAATAAGAGCAAACCAAACCTAAACACAAAACTTACAAGTAGGTGGAGATTAAAATAGCTTTCCAGCATTTTGGATCGCAGAGCTATAGATCAGCTCATCAGAACTGCCTCATCTCTCCTGCTTCTTTCTTTTTCCTTGGATGGCATACTCTGTTATGATAATGTTGCCCTAAGTAATATTTCACCAGCCTATGGGGCAACCTCGCATGGAAAATGGGAAAAGGCAGATATTGAGCACCAGGATTTATCTACTTTGGCTCTGGGTAGAGAAATTAGTATGTATATAAATGCAAAAATATAACTATATTGTGATTTTAGCATTTACAGAGAAGATGTTTCCTTTTTTCTTTTAGAAATTAATTTGCTTCTGCTATCAATCCTCAATTTAATTCTGTCTCTGACAGTGTAAAAGGTATTTTAAGTAGTCATGAAGGAATAGGCCGAGCCAAAAGTAGCAGAAATTTATTAATTGGATAAACCTGGTTTTTGATAGATTTCTATAAAAATGAAGGAGGCTAACAGAAAAACACAATCAACATGCACATGCAACTATAAACCATGTCTGCCTGTGTTCTCATAATGATTGAATCATTAGTGGTGCCGTATTGTATCGGTATTTTCCACACTGCCTTAGGCATGACAGTCAAAATGTGACTACCGTATCCATTGACAGTTTGACAGTTTCTACCTGAATCAAAATCTCAAGAAAAGCATACCAGTTTAGAAAGTAACTGCCATAACAAAATTAAATCAGAAATAATTTACAAATACATCAGCAGTTACTTTTTAAGCAATCACTCTACAATTAGCATTTTATAGGCCCTTTAGAAAGGTTTTTATTTGTTTATTTATTGTTCTTCTTCTCTGACACAGTGTTTTAAGAGACCCTTCCTCACACAATTAAAATTAAATAGAAATTTTAGTGATGTGAAATGCTAGAATTTGAAACATTCGTTTAAAATGGGGAAATGCTACAATATATTATGTTTTAATACCCAAAAAAGACAATTAAAAAATTAAAATATATGGAAAGATTTTATCTGCTTCATCCATATGTTTAATATCATGGCAATAATTCAGTCTTGATTTTATAATTCTGGAAACTTTTCAGTATTCTTTCTCCAGTAGCTAACCTGTATTTACTCAGAATATCAATCAGTTGCATTTTTGTAGTGCATAAAACACTCTCTAATTAAGCTTTATTTAATTTGTTTTAACTCAGAGTGCAAAAGAGATGGCACAATGTGAATTACTCATTATAGTAACCTCTCCTCAAACTTACAAATGGGTATGAAGTGATATCTGTGTGTGTTTTTGTACTATAATATCATTCACAGAAGCAGTTCCTCAGAAAGATGATAACAATAATGATACTCAGCATTTATATAGCATTTTCTATCTTCACAACGCTTTATAAACCTTAACTTTATAAATAATGGTATTTGCAAGAATGAGGTTAAGGCATCAGTGAATCAGTATGTAACGTCAGTCCTCTGAAACATCACCTTTCGCTGTCAGTTCCCGTGGGATAGATTACCCCTCATGATGGATTAAAACCAGATACAATTGATTGGCTGATCTCAGCCTGCACTCTGAAGGAACCTCCATAGCCTTTGGATGTTTATACTGATTAACTCAAGCAGGGGCATCTCTATTTGTGGTCTCAGATCAGCCTTCCACTGACATAGCCCAGTGAAGACTTTCAAGTAGTTATTTGGACAATTCAGGCCCATTCTGAGATACACTCAGATAGCTGCCTGACTACTCTATACCCAGGTTTTTCAAAACTCAACTATATTGCCATTTGGGGCTGGACAATTCTTTGCAGTGGAGAGATATCCTGTGTAGGGTAGGATGCTTAACAGCACCCTTGGCTTCTACCCACTAGGTGCCAGTAGCACCCACCTCACCCTCACCCCTCAGGTGTGAAAACCAAAAATGCCTTCAGATATTGCCAAACATTCTCTGTGGAGCAAAACGTCTCCCAGTTGAGAACCACTGCTCTATGCTTTGCTGGTGGCTAGACATCCTTATTCTGTGTGTTAACAATGCATATTTATCTCCAGCAGTGCCTTCTTCGGCAGTGAATTTCAGGTGTGTTATTCCAGTTTGACTTTCACGAATTGGAAAACCTCAAGGACTTCGTTTAGGAAACTTTCAAGTCAGTTTGGATGACATATTGCTTCACTTCCTCCCCTAGTACCCAGAGTAAGGAATTCTTTCACACTGTGCACAAAACAGTAGTATAAACATACCCTGAAAATCAGTTTAGCATTACAGTTTATGAAAAACTTATTTCACAGGATTTTCAGATAAGTTGACAGTGGCTAGTTTGAAAGCTCAGCCTTACACATTTTGCTTCTCAGCTGGGCTTAGAAAATTGTTGCAACTGTAGTTGTAAGGAAAATACTACCTCAAGGCCTGATCATAAAAGCTTCTATCAGACAGATGTCTGCAGTTATTTTTGGTTCTGTATTCAGTAAGTTTTATATGGACCTAATTCCCAGAAAAACTCCCCAGTCTGTTTACATGGATAGGATAAACTGGCTGTGTTTTCTTTGGATTCCTAGTGTGAGCTGGTAATTATCCATCTACTGCTGGGATATTTCATGTAAATGGTGGACATTTTAGACACCATGTGCATCCTTAATCTCCCTAGGATTCTCTAGGAACAAAATTATTTGATATGAAAACCTTTGATATTACAAGTTGTGTTTAACATTTCAAGCCTCATTTGCATCAGTTCAGTTCACTGATCTGCTAAGCACACAGGATGACGAATCACACAGAGAGAAAAACCTATAGACGCACTCAGTAGCCTGAAGGTATATTACACCAAATACTAAAAGTGAACAGCTGAAGAAGTGTCTAAAATTTATTAGCATAGGGTATAGTTAGTGAGGCAGTTGAACGCTATCTCAGAATATTTTTCCAAATAAATAAATAATTGAAAAGATGAGTGTATGGTGAAGATAAGTAAGAGTTTCTTGATGTATAGATTATGCATACTACGCATCTGGCACATTTTATTGTGAGCTGATTATCCAAGCATGAATATAGCAAATCCTCTATCGATCTAAATACTACAGCATCAAATCTTGTCTTTTTTTGTTTTTATTTTCTGCAAATCGCTAAAGGCTTTGACAATTTCCACGTGGGCTAGAACTAGGCAAGCAGTCAAACAGTTCCTGTACATCAAGGAGGTTCTCACTAATGGCTGTAGCCGAAACACCTGCTAACCTGCTATTGTAAGCATTTATCCGGTATTTGCCTGAGGCAGAAATAAATGAATAAATAAACTTTCACCAGTCATAGTACATGAGTTAATGCATTATAGCATTATGTAAAGTAGCAAAGCGCATTCTTCTGGGGCTTTTTAAAAATCATTATTTGTGGCAGGTTAGAACATATCTGCTAGCTTCTCTGCTCCATTTTCCTAAGAGTTTCTGCCAGAGCCCTCACACCTACAGGGCTAGTTGGCCTTTGCTCTCTCAAGAATACCTTTGAGAAAACCGCCCTCCTAATCCTCAAAGAGTTTTAAAATGGCATTACAAAGGGGATGGATATATTAAACACCTCAGCTGTCAATGAGCGGAATCAATAACTGTAGGTACATAGCTTACATTATGTCTACTTACACAAGGCTTGCAATATTTGGAAAGGAGAGCTTTTCTTTTGACAACTTGGCACCAGCTGTTTCAAGAAATAACACAGCTGTATATCCCTAACACATCTGCCTCTCCTTCCATAATTTCAGAAGAAAAGAAAAAAAAGCATCAAGCAATGACCAGAGAGGTCAGACCACTTCCAGAAGCCTGATTTGCAACAGTATTTTCATTTGAATGTTTAAAAAGTATTAAGGCTACCTTACTAATTAAAGTTAAAAACAAGAATCTAGAGTTGGTTTTTCAAAACTTTAAAGCTAGAAGGGAACAATGCTTCAGTAAGTAGAGTATATAAAATACATCATTGGGACAACAACTTCATTAAACAGAATTCTTATAATAAACAACATCACTCAACATCATGTAAAAAAGAAATGCATTGTGTTTCAAAAGATCATGTCCATAGACTTGTCTTGAAATATACTTTGAAGGCTGAATTTATTTTTATGCTTTCTATAAAATTCGCTGCAATTTTTAAAAAACTCTTTTCCTTTCTAATTCATAAATCCTGTCAGGAAGATTGTGTGTGTCAGAACCTCATATGGAGGTATGCTGCCAGCAATGCATGCTACCTAAAATAAAGAGATGAGAAAGTTTAACCCACATCATTGTTAGCGTCTCATTTAACCATTTGTATTTTACTGGAGACTGGAGAAATGTTTCTAGTTTAACTTCTTCAGTTGTTGTCACCTAATTTTCTTTTTTCTTTTTCTTCTTTGTTTTTTGAGACAAAGTTCACCCTGCCGCCATGCTGGAATGCAGTGGCGGGATCTGGCTCACTACAACCTCCGCCTCCCAGATTCAAGTGATTATACTGCCTCAGCCTCCTGAGTAACTGGGACTACAGGAACGCGCCATCATGGCCAGCTAATTTTTGTATTTTTAGCAGAGACAGGGTTTCACCATGTTGGCTAGGGTGGTCTCGATCTCTTGACCTCATGACCCACCAGTCTTGGCCTCCCAAAATGCTAGGATTACAGGCGTGAGCCACCACGCCTGGCCGTTGTTGCCTAATTTTCTTATTGGGCAACAAGAGTACAATGGTAGAAGTTAAAAGTCAACAACATCCTTGGCATTATACAAATTTGCACAAAATCAGCTATCTGTTATATTTCCTTGAAAGACAACTGACTAAATCATTTATGTTCAAAATATACATTTTGAATATATCTATAAAAATTAGATTAAGGGAACAATTCCATTTTCAATAGCATCAAAAAAATAATTAGAAAAAAATTGTATCAGTTGGAGCACAAGATATGTGCACTACAAAATCATGTTGACAGAGATTAACAAAGAACTAAGTTAGTGGAAAGACACCCAATGGTATGGATCAGAAGAATGAATATTGTTAAGATGGCAATATTTCTCAAATTAATCTACAGATTCAGCATAATCCCTTTCAAAATCCCAGCTGGCTATTTTTTGCAGAAATTCACAACTGGATCCAATAATTCCTTTGGAAATGCAAGGGACCCAGAATATCCAAAACAGTTTTGTAAAAAAAAAAAAAAAAAAAAAAATTTGAGGAGCTTACACTTCCTGATTTCAAAATTTATACTATAAAGCTTGAAATACTCAAATTAATGTAGAACTGGCATGAGGAATGACCTATCGATCAATAGAACAGAAGATTCCAGGAATAAACTCATATATTTATGGCCAAGTGATTTTCTACACAGGTGGCAAGACAGTTTAACGGGAAAGAAAGGCCTTTTTGACTAATGGTGCTAGGACAACTGGAGGTCCACATGCAAAAGAATGAAGTTGAACCCGTACCTCATACTATACACAAAAGTTAACTCAAAGTTAATTGTAGGCTAAACGTCAGTGCTGAAACTATAAAAATTCGAAAAGAAAATAGAGTAAACCTTTGTGAGACTGGGTTAGGTAATGCTTTCTTATATATCATGAATAACAACAAATGATTAAATTAGATGTCATCAAAACTTTTTTTAAAAGTTGTGCTTTAAATGACATGGTCAAGAAAGTTTAAAAAACAAAAAAACCTCCACAAAATGGGAAAAATATTTGAAAATCATTCATCTGATGACTTGTATTCAGAATATATTAAAAAAACTCTAGAAATTCAATAATAAAAAGAAAAATAATCCACTTAAAGAATGGATAAGAGATAATGGTAGAAGTAAAATGGTAGAAGTTAAAATGAACAACCAAAGAATATGTACAAATGACCAAGAAACACATTAAAAGATGCCACATTATTAATCAGGGAAATGAAAATCAAAGCCACAATGAGGTCTTACCTCACACTCATGAGACGGACATACTAAAAAATTTAGACAAGGGCAAATGTTGATAAGGATGTGCAGAAATTAGAACCTTTATACATCAGTGGTGGAAATCTGAAATAGAGCAACCGCTTTAAAAAATAGCATGCCAGTTCCTCAAAGAGTTAAACCTATAGTTACCATGTGACCCAGCAATTCCTCTCTTAGATCTATATCCAAGATAAATGACAACACATCTACACAAAAACTTTCACAGTAATGTTCATAGCAACATTATTCACAGTAGTCAAGAAGTGTAAACAACCCAAAGGGTCGTCAGCTGATGACTAGATCAATAAAATATTGTATAACCATTCAATGGAATATTACTCAGCAATAAAAAGAAATGAAGTACTAATGCATGCTACAACATAGAAGGATCTTGGAAACATTATGCTAAATGAAAAACCAAAAGCCAGTCACAAAAAAAAAAAACAGGTATTGTAAGTTTCCATTTAGATGTATCACAATACATAATAATAAAGGATAACTAGGCATGATATCTCTTTGGTTTTGCTTTGGTTGATAACAAATCTTAGTGTTTTTCAATGCCAATAACATAAAATAGTTAATATATAACGGTGCTACCAAAAGGAAAATCATTCTCATTCAGGTACGGAACACTTTTCCTGAAGTTTTTATTTATTTATTTATTTTTTACTGAAGGGGAGAAGGTTACAGCTTGGGTCAAAATACTGATATTACTGCATGTCGTGTGTGAAAAAAAAGCAGTTTATGTTAAGGTAAGCAAGCTGCTAATTTCATTCATTTCCTTAAACAAAACTATGTAGTGTTGAACCCCTGTGTTGTGTTCAGTGCTACTTGAGGCCAAAGATCTTTTTTGTTTTGTTTTGTTTTTTTGAGACAGAGATTCACTCTGTCGCCCAGGCTGGAGTGCAGCAGGGGGATCTCGGTTCACTGCAACCTCCTCCTCTAGGGTTCAAGCGACTCTCCTGCCTCAGCCTCCTGATTAGCTGGGACTACAGGCACGTGGCACCACACCCGGCTAAGTTTTTGTATTTTTAGTAGAGACGGGGTTTCACTGTGTTAGCCAGAATGGTCTCATTCTCCTGACTTTGTGATCTGCCTGCCTTGGCCTCCCAAAGTGCTGGGATTACAGGCATGGGCCACTGCTCCCGGCTGAGGCCCAAGTTCTTTAAAGGTGAACAAACTTAGGTTAAAAAAAAAGATGCTTAACAAATGATGGTAACTTCCATGAAGAAAATAAAGGAGAGTAATGGGATAACGAGCATAGAGGGGAGGACGGAATGAGGGACAAGGTCTGGAAAATCTAAGGAAAGAACTCCAGGAAAGTGTAAATGGGAAAAGTAAGTTGGTAAGGAGAAATCAGCTTGAAGTTGTCAGGAGCAGGAAGAGCCTGCAGGGCCTTTTGGTGATCCACGCAGCATGGGAGGAGGTCAAACGATTAAGCAAGGCTGGACCATTTGAGAACTAGTAAGACCATCAAGGAGTCTGGATCTTATTCAAACTACAATAGGAAGTCATTGGAGGGCTGTAAGTGAGACAGTGCCATGATCAGATAGAATTTTTAAGAGTATATTGACTGTGTAGGAAGAAAGTGGGGCCAAGGGGGCCTTGTAGCAGCTCTTCAGGCAAAGGTCAATGGTGCTGTGGGCTAGGATGGCAGCCACAGCGTTAGTGAAAAGTGCTCAAATGCAAGTGACTTAAGACATTTCTTTTCCTGCTTGATTTTATTCTTGGGAGATGTAAGACTATTGAACATTTTGTTTAGAGTTTAAAAGTGAATTTCTGACTGATTATCTGGCCTTGCCAAAATGAAAGGCACACAATGGCATCTGACTATTTTTCTGGGTGCTCCAGCCACCTCTACCTCAATACTTCGGGTGTAATCAATAAACATAACAGAGGCTATTCATTCCACCAGGATGGATTCCAACAAAAGGCCTCTGTTCACACTGGTAATAGGCAGACCTCACCCGTTCCATCACATTATGTATTATGTCTCGCAGTCTCAGTCACCTACCTGCTTTACTGTTCAGTGGTAATGAAATGCTCTGTTGACATAAGAATCATTATAAAGCTGAGCTGTTCACATTTGTGGTGGCCAAGACAATGTCCCTCTAATGGAGGGCAAAGCTCTGCTCATTCCCAAAGGACAGATATTCACACGTTTTGGGGATTATGAAATTCAGCAAGTTCTGTGGCTTGAGTTGGGTCGTAAAGGTGTCCTACAGAAAATAATATGTTCAATATAACCTTTTAAATTTATGTTAATAGATTTAGTACGTCTCAGTGGGCACATGCTACTGAGAATAACTTTAAAGCATTTGTTGAGACTTGGTCATTATGATCTTTTGTCAGATTTCTTCCATTGTGAGGAGAACATCTATCTTTTCTCAGATTTGAATTCACTGGGCTAATGACGATACAGATACCTACAAGCACTTGTAAATAGTTAACATTCATTAACGGGAATTTTTCAGTGGAAGGCTGACTGCTCTGGGTTTATTTTAGAGCAATTAAATATGATTTATTCTCCATCATTTATTGACTTATTCATCCAGCAAATGATTATTGACTGCTTACTGCCATGTTGTACAATGTGAGACATACAAAGAAGGCTAATTAATAATAATAATGGCTAGCATTTATTGAGTAGACACTGTGAGCCAGTACTCGCTTTGCGTTTCATATGCCTTATCTCACTTATTTATTAAAAATACCTGATGATGGAACTGTCATTATTATTTCCAGTGTATAGAGTTGAAAACTAAGGCATAGAGAGCTTAAACTGTAAGCCCAAGGACACCAAGATAGTGCATGGCAAGGCAGTATGTGCAGATCTGAGAACTGAACACAGGCACTCTGACCCAACAGGCCTTGAATAAGTGCTAAGATAATCCACCTGCCAAGAGATGGCAAACATCCTAGCCTCAAATGTGTGTAGGCTAGTAGGAGAAGCAAGACATTTATGAAGACAATGATAGTTTACAGTAAGTTCAAGTTCAACACAGATAAGAACGAAGAGCTATAGGTATCGAACACAAATCACTTCCATCCAAAAGCACTGGCTCTCAGACTTGGCTGCAGGTTGAAATCAACTGAGGAGTTAAAAACAATACGGATGCCTTGGGTCTTCTCCTTAGAGTTTCTGACTTAATGGACCTGGCATGCGCTTGTGCAGCTGGATTTTTGAAAGTTTCCTAGGTAATTCTAACATGCAGCCAAGTTGAAAACCACTGAACTAGAGGTACTAGGGGAAAATGTTAAGAAGGAGAGAGATTCAGAGTTGATATTTCAAGAATAAGTCACAATTTCAAAAGTCAGAAATGTCAGGGGGTGAGAATGGAGATGGATGGGCAGGTTGAGATTTGGAATAGATCCCTTCTGCTCAAGTTGTAATCCTGGGACCAGCAGCATTGACATCCCATGATCCCATGGAATCGTTTAGAAATGTGTGTCCTCTGGCTCTCGTCCCACACCCACTGAATCAAAATCTTCATTCTCAAGTGATCTGCATTTGCATTATGGCCTGAGATGCACTGGCATAGGGGAAAATATCAAGATAAGAAATGGCACGGCATATTTGGTGATGGGCAAAGGTGGAATATAGAGCATAGCACGTAGTTAGGTGGGTACCACACAGCGGAGCTCATGTCATCAGGTGCCTTGATCACTATAATAAGCAGTTAGGATTTTGTTCTGTGGAAAGTTGGAAGTCTAAAAGCTCCTAAGTAAAAGTGATGTATGTATACAGAGACGGCTTAATATGATCACCTGATGACCATTTGTAGACCAGATTAGGGAAAGGAGAGACCAGATGTATGGAGGTGCTTACAGAGGCCTCCACATGAATTCTCAATTCACAAATATAGAGAGTGAAACTCTCAGACCTGGGTGCAATTCAGGAAGCAAGTTCTTATCTTCAAAACACATTGTTTTACTTTCAAGGATTCTTATCTCCTCCAGCAGCCTGACATTGGAGTTACGTTATGTATCTGAATAGAGATACAGGCTGCATCTTCCTTTGAGTGGCAGTCAGTGTACACAGAGCAGCTTTGTTACTTTATCCTTAGTATACTTTCCCCCTCAATACTGGAAGACTGTATAGAGGAACACAAAGAGAGTTGTAATAGTAAAAGCAAGACATTTATGTTTGTCTAGCAGCAATATGATAACTATCATACCATAAATTTTCAATGCGGTCATGGTCTAGGGTGTAGTGTTTGACACAATATTCAGGTCGAGAAGGATTACTATTAATTCTTGGGAAATAATATTCTTAAATATTATATCAATTACATATTCTTAATCCTGAAACTACATAAAATATAATTTTTTATTTGATAGTCCTTTCAGATCAACAGCAACAACAGTGCCTAAGGACTATTGTTATAATGTCAGCAACCATTTTATGCTTAAAAATATGCTAATTTATGGAGATGTCTGGTTGGCCAAGTGCTGGGCATGTGCATTGACATTATATTCTTTTAATCCAAGAGAAAACTTTTCATAATGCAGTGTCTAAGGCATTGTTTTGCATAGAGTAGGCTTATTTGTTACGGGAACAAATGCACAGACTCTATTGTAAATAGACTTTTAAAACATCAAATTTACAAAATTTACATAAAATAAACTGCGTCCATTTAAAGCGTATGAATTTAAAACTGAAAATAACTGGAGGAGGTGCATAATCCAATGCATTAAAAGTATCCATAAAGTTATCTGCTAATCAATATAAAAATGTGTTACCAAAATGGTCATAAAATGGTAACTCTTAGTGTAGTCACTGTGGGTTTTTTTTTTTTTTTGAGATGAAGTTTTGCTCTTGTTGCCCAGGCTGGAAAGCAGTGGTGAAATCTCAGCTCACTGCAACCACTGCTTCGCTGTTTAAAGCGATTCTCCTGCCTCAGCATCCTGAGTAGCTGGGATTACAGAGGTGCACCATCGCGCCCTGCTAATTTTGTATTTTTAGTAGAGACGGAGTTTCACCATGTTGTCCGGGCTGGCCTTGAACTCCTGGCCTCGGGTAATCCTCCCACCTCGGCCTCCCAAAGTGCTAGGATTACAGGCATGAGCCACTGCACCCTGCCTAGTCACTATTTTTTTTTTTTAGATAGATCTTGCTTTGTTGCCAGGCTGGAGTGCAGTGGCACAATCTTGGCTCACTGCAACCCGCCTCCCGGCTTCAAGTGATTCTCCTGCCTAAGACTCCCAAGTAGTTGGGCCCACAGGTGCGTGCCATGATGCCCACCTAAGTTTTTGTATTTTTAGTAGAGACAGGGTTTCACCATGTTGGCCAGGATGTTCTCCATCTCTTGACCTAGTGATCCGTCTGTCTCAGCCTTCCAAAGTGCTGGGATTACAGGTGAGAGCCACCCCGCCCGGCCTCAGTCACTATTTTTAAAGTCAAACTGGCAGGCAGAAATTTCAGAAAATTTACCCCATCCTAAAACTCAATACTGCAATTTATACATGTTGCCACCAGATGGTGGTGTGTGCTTTAGTCATGATCACATGATCTGAGTCATTGTAACGATTATAAAATAGGTGCGAGGAACTGATTGATATTCAAACTCTGAATACCCATCTTGTTTTCACTTGGGAAAAAATAATAATAATAGGTTGCCTATTGTAGACAGCCATTCACTGTACAAATAAGAATAAGACAAGACCCTGAGCCTAAAAATAATTTAGTATTTTACCGATATATTAGCACAGTATCATATCAAAGTAAAATAATTTCAAATATAATAAAGATGAAGTATCTATAATATAAGATAAATCACAGAAGACAGAATTCTGATTTCTTCCAGGAGGAATCTGGAAAGATTTCAGAATAATGTTATTCTATTAACATTAGCTTTGAAAAAAGAAATAATTTACCAAACTTGGAGAAGAGAGGAAGATCACTGCAAAAGAACCATGCTGTACACAGAGAATGATGCATTTACAATACAATTGTGAATCTGTGTGATCAAAACGTGGGGTTCATAATTGAAAAGCGAGGTTAGACAGCACTTGATGGTAGGTTTAAAATAGATGATCAAGGTCATGACATGCCCTTTGAAGCTAATCTTAAAGGCAAAAGGGAGCCATAGAAGGTAGTTAAGAAAGAGATGACATGATAAAATCTGTAGGATAAGGCAATTTAAAGAAAGAAACACATGGATACAATTTTTGTCTTAAGGAGAAACATGGCTCATGAGAAGATCCTTGTAAAGGAAATATTCCCAACAAGAATCTTCCAGTAGTCTCTTACTTTCTCAGCTGTTCTCCTCCAGCTAGGCAATCAAATCAACTTGTATTTCATTCTTTTACTATGTGTGCTAACATTCGGGGAGTGGAATGACACATAATTCCTTGCTAGAACCACTGTCTTGCTTCGTCTTCGCTACCTTGTCTCCAGCTGAAATGTCAAGCGAGATGCATTATTGGCTTTAGTTCCCTTCTCTGTTTTCCTCCCAATGGCCATGGCTGTGCTCTGGGCTGTTAGAGCTGTCTGTAAAGGTTTGGAACCCATTTGGAATGCGGTTGGGGGTAGGATCGGGATAATTACCTATCCTAATCTAAATCCCTAAATGGCTACTTTGTGTATTGCTCGCCTTTACCTTGCAGGTTTGATCTTTATCATTGAATAGAAGTGAGGGCAACGTGCCTTATATCTGGTCTGTTCTAGGAATAAGTGGTCTGCTCATATAGGGTGCTAAATGCTGCCTAACTCCCTTGCCCTGGAATAAGGGCTACTTCTCTGCTTTCCATAGAAACTGCTTTTTGGAGCTGGCTCTGCTTTCCACTTGGCTTGCCAGAAGACCAAAGACTCACAGTTTGGTCACTGATAATACTAATCCTCTCTGACAATTATTTGGCAACCTTTCCTATTAGAATATCTTTGAAGTGCTCCCGGTTGGGGATGGGGGGTGGGGTGGAATCTTGGCTGGCAGGAAAGGACACAGGCCTTTTACTTTTAATCTCAGAACCAAAAATACTCTGTGCTCTGATTTCTCCAACTTCATTTCACTATGAAGGGCATTCTGTGCCTCCAAGTCGGTGTGACATAATCACAGGGCACTCGCAAAGTGCTTCTGGAAGCCCTGCTGTGGAGGTCGTCTCTTTTACCAGAGACAGGTCGGGAAGATGCAGTGAGTACAGCGTTCTTATTATAACTCACCTCCTCAATGGTTTCTGGGCAGAGCGCTAACCTGCCCTAACCTGTTACTTCTCTGAGGATGCTTGTTGATGGCTGTGAACTGTTCAAAGGCTTTGGGGAAGAAAAAAGAAAGAAAAATAGGAAGTTGAATTCCAACCCACTCAATATCTTCCTGTCTGAGCGAGCTCAGGGTCTCCTGTGACTCTCAGAATGTGGAGTGGGTGAAGAGAATGCAGCCTCGAAGGTTCTGGAGGCCTCTGGAAAACACATACAAATGAGAGCCACGTTGCAACCTTTTTGCTGCTCCTTGGTAGTGCTGTATACTGTCTGAAAGAATCGTCTCAATACTGCTGTTCTTCCTCTGTTCTTTTATTCCCCTTCACCTGCCCCACTCAGCACGAACAGCTTATTTTAAACCCTGTCTTTTCTCCAGGAGAGGGCTGCCTCTACGTCACCTCCAAAGCCACTGCTAACAGTCAGATACTGTCCTAAGTCCTTTCTATGGGTTAGCTTAGGAATCTTATCTCAGATGAGAAAAACTGGAGCTGAAAAATGTCACATAACCTGCTTGGGATGACCTATCTAAAGTGGATGGAGAGGGAGGGATTTGTTCTGCTACTTTCCTCCATTGATTCTAGGGCTTTAGCATCTTTACATCTCATATCTGAAAAGAGCTTTGTTAATTACTTCCCCTTAAATGAGAAACCTGGAACCGAGAAGGCGTACCTTCTGCACTCCTGTCTTACTTTTCGATTTTGTCCTTGGGCCTAACGCTTGGTCTCAGTGTTCTGAGAGTCTTATTAGCTGACCCATTTCAGAGATTACACATCTTGTTCATCACATTGACGTTTTAATGTTTGGGGTGGGGAGAGGCACAGCCGAACCAAACGGTGGGTTTCAGTGGCATGACTTTGCTCAATCCACTCTGGAGCCTGTTGCTTGGGAATTTGTTGGCATGTTCTTCAACAGCCCAGGCCACGGGAGCTTGAGAGAGACAGAAAAAAAAAAAAAGAGAGGAAGTGGGGGAAGACAGACTGTTGGAATTATTATTATTATTTTTTAATGAAGTACCTACGATATTCTGGGCATTGCTGGTTGCTTTCCATGATTTTTCACAATTAAATAATTGCCATAATAAATCTAGGAGAGGAGCTTTTTTGTCCCTGTGTTGTAAATAGGATGATTGAGATTCAGAGATGTTAAGTAAGGAGGACCAAGGTCACACAGAGAGTAAGGGGCTGAGGTGCTATGAAGCTGTCATCTGAAGCTCTTGCTCTTTTCGCTCTATCAAGAAGCTTTAAAAAAAAATACAATACAGTTGCTTTTAACCAAAAGGGAAATCAGAGGGTCATGACCCTGGACTTCATTATTTCCGTGGTGCCATGGCATTTGATGATAATGAGGATTTTAGGGGCCTGGGTCTGTGGGCAGAATATTGGATGAGACTGTATTGAATATAGATCTTCACTTTGGAAATGAAGCTACATCACCTTTGCCACGTGAATTAGTTTCACCAGTAGGACATGTTGGCCTCATTTATTTTCTATTTATTAATCTATTACTGTTCATCAGATACTGTAGGGTAGGGTATAGTCAGAATCTCTAACACTCTTTGACAGTGAGGATCTTTGGCTCATCTCCCTCTCTCCCTCCCTTCTTTCTCCTTTCTATCCCTCCTTCTTACTTCCTTTTTTCCCCTTTCATCCCCCTTTCCCCCTTTCCTTCCTCCCAGCATCACGGTCAAGTGCTAGGGTGTGTCACCGCCAAGCTGTAATGGCCTTGGGTGAGTAACTTAGCTTCCGTAGTCCTCATTTTCTACAACTGTGAGATGTTTATAATAACAGTATCTCAAACTGTTGCTTTGAGGAAAAATTTTATTAATATATGCCAAGTACTAGAACAAGAACCATCATATAGTAAGCACTTCGGAAAAGGTAGTCACTGCTTTTCCCTAAACTGTAGGTATTAGTCCAAGCAACATGCAAGGCACCTGGTTTTTTTTTTTTTTTTTTTTTTTTTTGCAAGAGAGTAAAAGGAATTTCCCTGGTAGAGGATATGACTAGTTTTTTAGCTTGATGCTCCTCTCCATTTTCTTGTATATTTCAAATATCATTTTAAAGTGTATTTTCAGAGTTATTTTTTCTTATTCCCTGCTCATTAGTAACCCATCTCTATGTCTCTATTCTCTGAAAGTATTCCCTGCCATGCCTCTATAAGGAAACGTGGCTTGGTGAGCAACAGGAGAGAAAAACAAACTTAGTAATGCGGAAAGCCAGAGTGCATCGGAAAAATAACAATTACATAGCCCTCACAAAATGTTTTTCATCTTGAAAATGCTTTGAAAACATTAACTAATTAATTAATCAAAAAGAATTTCTACCAATCAGTGAAAATGCTCTTTACAATGTATCAAACCTCTTGAAAGGTATTATTTATTCAGGGATGTTTTCTCTTTTCTCTTTCATCGAAAGGGAATCATCAGTTTCTTTCTTTCTTTTTTTTTTTTTAGAGATATTTCAAAAGATTGTGTGGAATCTCTGCATGCTCCTTTCACTCTACACATCCCAGCAAGCATCAGCATGTGAAAATGCACGTGTGCATACACGCATACATGCACACACATTAACAAATGCAAAAGGTTCTTTTAGGACTGAGCCCCTTGACAGCAAATGCATCAAAATATTATATAAAATTGTTTAATCCAATGTGTTTATCAGCTTTTTATTAACCTGCAAGCAATTTCAAGACAAAAAAAAAAATCCTGTTGAATCTCACGTTATCAGCTTCACCTATTACATATGGGCATCTTCTTTCCTGTGTCTTCTACTGCCCTCTGAGCTGCTCTAGACCTGGTGCAGTGTCACCATCTCCCCAGAGCCTAGCTACTCATAGAGCCTCCAAAGTGTCAGCCCTATTCTCTGGCCTACAAAGCATAACTTTATCTCTTTGTGACATTGCAGGAGAATAGTAATAATAATCTTCTGTCCATTAATTCAACAAATATTGAGCACCCGCCATTCATTTATTTATATATTCCTATAACATATACTTTATTCAGTGCAAGTCTTTGTGTGAATCACAGTGATGGATTCGAAGATGATCTGGACTGGGTTATTGCATTCAAGGGGTTTGTTGTCCGGCTGGAAAGAGAAGGCAAGAGCATAAATAAATTCAATATAAAGGAGACATGATGAACACCAACAAAGAAGCACCATCAGAAGAAGGGGAGAGGATTGTTGGCTGGGGCATTCAGGGAAGCCTTTCCAGAGTAGATGATGCCTGAGTGGGATATTGAAAGAGGACTTGGCTTGTGGAACTGATGGGGGTTGGGTGATGTTTCAGATGGAGGCAAATAAGAGGGGAAAACCATAGACAAAGGAAATTATGGTTTATGAGAATCATTTGACTAGGGCCTAGGTAGAGAAAAGGATAGAAGACAAATCTAGGAAATGTGGATTGGCCCTGTATTTGGAGAATGCACAGCGTTTACAGCACCATACTGGGTCCCTACCAACAGCAGCCATCAACGAATCAGTCTCATCAATCAGAACAATGTCAGTGGTTTAGGTATGGCCTCCAAATACCTATCCAGGCAGTCGGTGCTGATCAAGTGTGTTGGAACACATTGGTTTATGGGAGGGAAAGCACATCACACTGCAACTGAAGAATGGATTCAAAGTCAACATCATTAATATCATTGCTATTCTACAGTATTGTAATTTGAAGACATCCAGAAGTGCTACTGAAATGCAGTATTGGGAGGCTTATCTACACATTAAATTAAGCCTTCACATTTTTTATGGAAAATTTAAATTTTATCTTCTTTTATCCTCTGGTTATCAGTTTCTGTTTCTTACTATTATTAACTTTCTTTTTCTTTTTTTTTTTTTTTGAACAGAGTCTCACTCTGTTGCTCAGGCTGGAGTGCAATGGTGCAGTCTCGACTCACTGCAACCTCTGCCTCCCGGGTTCAAGTGGTTCTTCCACCTCAGACCACCAAGAAGCTGGCATTACAGGTGCCCGCCACCACGCCCGGCTAATTTTTGTATTTTTAGTAGCACAGGGTTTACCATGTTGGTCAGGATGATCTTCAACTCCTGACCTCCTTATCTGCTTGCCTCAGCCTCCCAAAGTGCTGGGATTTATTATTAACTTTCTAGTAATAGCAGTTTACCTCTTGTTTTCTAATTCTCTATGGGCTCTGAGCAACTATGTAAAGGGTTTTTGGAATTTCAATTCAGAGACAGGTTGAGTATTGCCCATCCAGTATGCTTGGGACCAGAAATGTTTCAGAATTAGGATTTTTTCAGAGTTTTGTAATATTTGCATATACGTAATTAGTCACCCTAAGGATTGGACTCGTGTAAACACATAATTAATTTAACTTTCATATAAGGTTTATATGCAATATGAAAGTGATTTTATAAAATATTTTAAATCATTTTGTGCATGAAACAAAATGTGTATACATTGAGCCATCAGAAAGTAAAGGTGTCAAGGCATGGAATTTTCCACTTGAGTCATATTGGTTCAAAAAGCTGTCCATTTTGGAGCATTTCAGATTTCAAATTTTTGGATTTGGGATGCTCAAACTGTACTATTACATCTGTGTGAGGTTGTCAGATATTATTTCTTTTATGTAGCTCATTTCTGGAAAGATAAATAATTGTCGTTCAATATACCAAACAAGATTTCTACCCTTAAATTATAGAACCAAGATCTCATTGGTTACCCTTTTCTATACAAGGTGCCCTATACAAAAAACGCAAATGCTGCCACATGAGTAAACTAACGGCATCGGGTTAATCTGCCTGATTGAGATGATATTCTCAAGGGATTTTCCTGACCTCTCTTAAAAGTGGGAAGTCACAGCATCTACTAAATCTTTTAAAGGATGTTGAAAACACTGGAAACAAACATGCAGAATGGCAGTGATTAAAAACAATCTGTTTGTTTCTACATCTAAATTTCCCATCCTGATGAAAGTGAAAATTCTCCAGTACATATACCCTGTAAAGGATTTTACAAAATTGATGAGAATGTCTGTTGAGACTGTGTGACCTGGGAAATGGCTGACAATTACAGTGCAATGCTATTTAAAAGCAAAAGGAATAAAGGCTCATCAATGAGAACTCAGACGCCTTTGCTCCAGTGACACTCATTTTGTTTGGTCTTGCCCTCCAAGCTCCATGTACATCAGTTTTCTAATTTGCCAAATAAAACAAATAAGGCTCCCTTTGAGAGGCTAGCCTGAGTTTAAGTGTTCTTGGAAAATAATGATACTACTATACATGAAGTGTTGAGCACACTAAGTAAAAATAAGCTGTCACCATCACCCCTCCCTACATCTGCCTCCATTTGCAAATGGATGTGAGAAGTCAGAGACAGCAGAATGCAGAGTTCACCATACAGAATTAGGCAGCAGACAGGCTTGGCATTGCTTTCCACCTTGGATACTTACTAGTTGTATGAGTTGGCTGTATCTGATTTGCTCTTTCAAAGCCTCTGTTTCTCTGTCTATAAAATGGGGATCATGGCTGTACCTGCTGCAGAGTTGCTATGAAGAATAACTCTAATGATCTATATTAAAGTACTCAGCATTATAAAGTGTTACATGACTTCTCAAAAAGCTTAAAAGTTCATGTCCTGGGTGCCCCAGCAGAATATCAACTAACATTTTAAGTTTTCTGCGAAGTTTTCCTTGAAGGTTGCCCTTCATGCCTTTCTTAACTGGTTATTCTTATCACGAGTTAAGGATTGCACTGCACATGTGAACAAAAATCAGCCTACCATATACATAGGAAGGGGTTATCAAAAATCCCTGAGACCTTTCTGCTGCCTGAAGTGTTTTCTAGGGAATACCTTTATTGTAGTGGGGAGGAGGGAGGAAAGAGGGGTTAATATTTAACCTTTTCTTAGAAACTTCACTTTGTTCATAACATTTCAGTGTAGAGCAGGTTAATAGCCAAACTATGCCAAGAGACAAATCAGGGGCTGGTGTATATTTATAGCTGGATGCATATGTCTGTAGCTGTGAGGTATGTAAACAGAATGAATACAATTTGTGGATGCTCTTTGTGTGCACCTACAGAGAGGACAGAACAGGGAGACGAACGCTGGAGATAAGGTAGAGGATGCGAAAGATTGAGATACTTTTCCATATGGAAGCATCTCATTCTTACAGACCTGATTGGTATAGGCTAAGATCTCTGCAAAGGGCTACACACAGTGATCCAGTTACAAAGTAATACTCTGAAATGGAAAGGTGTTTAACAAAAGCTTCCTATTTGTAATCAAAGCTTCCCTTTATCACTGAGCATGCCCAGCAGTCAGCTTAGAAGCAGAGCTGTACAAAATGCAGTTTTTACTTTCCCGTGGCTTGTAGCCACTGCTGCTGCTGACAATGAGCAAGGAGGCGGTGAGGCATTGGGTTACAGGTAAGGCCTGAAAAGGCAGAGGAACAGGGGCCTGAACAAAGGTGGAGCCTTGAGGAGAGGTAACAGGTGGGAGGGGTGGTGCAGAGGCTTGCTTGGCTCCGGGCAGCATGTCCTCTCTAAGTGAGGGTTCCCCTCTGGCTCCCTCAGCCAGGGTCTGCTGAAAATCTTGGATAGCCCCGCTGCCACTTATAACGTCCTGTACCACATGTCTGCAGTGAGAGATGCCTGGGTTTAGAATGTAGTTCTGCATTATGACACTGGTTGTGACCTTGGTAAAATAACTTTAAGTCTCTGAATCTCAAATTCCTTGTATGATTTGATGAAGGGGAAAATGCACCCGCAGTACCTCTCCCTGGCAGATAGATCCTTGGGCATTATCAAATACTATACCCTGGCTAAACTGCAACACCACACTGACATCACCTTACCCCCATACCAACCTCCTCCGAAACTGTGAAGTCAGACAGACCTAGGTTCAAATCCTAACTCTGCTACTTACTAGCTGTAAGACCTTGGGCAAGTTGCGTGTGTGTGTGTGTGTGTGTGTGTGTGTGTGTGTGTGTGAGAGAGAGAGAGAGAGAGAGATCGAGAGAGGGACAGAGAGTGACTTTAGCTGCCAGATACTATGAGATAAAATGGGAAATTAAAATAGACATATCACTCTCCCTGTGGAGTTTATAGTCCAGCAGGTTTGGGTTTGTTGGGAGCCTTAGTTTCATTGCCTGTAAATTGGAAATATAAGCACTTAGCCAAAAGAATTGCTGTTAAGGTTAAAATGAGAAAAAAATCTAAGCAAGGTGCCTAGCCCATGGTGGGTGGCCAAAAATAGATTAAGAATATCCTTGGCGAAATGGCTTATGCCTGTAATCCCAGGACTTTGAGAGGCCAGTGGGGTGGATCGCTTGAGTCCAGGAGTTCAAAGCCAGCATGGCCAACATGGCAAAACCTCATCTCTACTAAAATTACAAAAATCAGCCTGGCATGGTGGCACATGCCTTTAATGCTACTGGAGAGGCTTAGGCACGAGAATCACTTAAACCCGGGAGACAAAGGTTGCAGTGAGTGGAAATTGTACCACTGTACTCCAGCCTGAGTGACAGAGCAAGACTCTATCTCAAAAATAAGAAAAAAAACAGAATATCCTACTGCATGCCTCTTTAATTCTTACTATACTGAATGATTTATCTCTGAATTCCCCCATAATGTGGCCCCCAGCGTCTGTCTACCATATGTCCCGTGATGCCCTTTCACGTAGTCTGATTGGCTATTGTACATGACAGAGTTTAGTCATGTGGACTTTAGCACCAGACAGACCTGCGTTGGAGTCTTTCTCTGACACTTATCCAGATATGTGACCTTCTGCAGGCTACTTAATCTCTCTTAGCCACATTTTACTCATCTGTGAACTGGGAATAAAAACAGCTCCCCCACCTATGAATTATTATTCTTATTCCAAGAGAAGTTTGTGTGTATGTGTGTGTGTTAGAGAGTGACAGTGAATTTAATTTAAAAAGACACATCCTTGCCCCCATGGAGTTTACAGTCTGGAGGGTTTGTGTGTGTCTAGGAGACATATACTACTAGCTAAGTCCTAACACAAATGGAAAATTGAAGCTACAAATTTTTTAAAGTTACACGATGCCTTGAACACCTGTAATCAGCCAGAAAGATCTCAGACCACTCCTTTGAAGAAGTTGCTGCTGGAACAGATAGATGAAGGATAAATAGGAGTTTGCTAGATGAAAAGGGGAGAGAAATGTATTCCTAGCAAGCCCTGAGTAAATGCCCCTCATTAGCATTTTCAGCATATGATCACTGTCTTCTTGTTAGACTATAAGCCCAAGGAGTATAGAGATGATGCCTTTGTCATCCCCTGCCACAGCTAGGATAGCACCTTGAAGGAAGTAAATACTCAATAAATATCCTTGAATGAGTGAATGTTACAAAATCAATGAATTTCTTGAATGAAATCAAAAGTAACTGCCATGGCCTCATCCCATGGCTTTATTCAACTAAGGAAGATGCATATTGTAGTGAAAACAGTATAGACCTTGCAGTAGGACAGATGGTGCCTTCATTCAGGCCTGTCCCTTGAGGGAAGTAACACCACATCTCACCGTCTCCTCATATGTAGAAGGGGGGTACGATAGTTTGTTTACAGAGTTCTTTTAAAGATTAAGACGGCACCTAATAAAAGGGTGACCAAGAGTATGTAATCAAGAGATAAGTATTACTAATATTAGTACTATCATGACATTGGCAGATTTCAGGCATGCAGTTTTTCAAGGTTTGTAGGTTATTGAAGACAACAAGCCAGGTACAGCTTTAAGGCCAGAGGATGTTTTCACCCAAACACCCACCAGGACTTTACCTTGCCTGGCGTTCATCCACACTCGTCATCCTATCTCCAGTGACTAAGGGTCAGACTGCAGGGTTTAGATTCTTGATGCATTGGGTATGATATACTAGCAGTTGGTAACATTCTGGGGCCTCGGTTTCCTCCTAGGGTGGATCACACAGTGTTTGAACAGGTTAAAATCAGGTAATTCACAGGCAACACATTCCGCAGAGCCTGCACATGGTAAGCAAGCAATACCCGTTCAGCTGTTACTATTAAAACCGCCAGGCCTTGCTGGATTTTCTGTTAATTACCCTGTAAACTGAAACAGCATTTCCTGGGCTAAGAATTGTTTCTTTTGATAGATTCTCTTTACGGCGGGGGTGGAGGGGAGAAGTAACTCCTCTCTGAGGTCTGGAAGTCTAGCTTCCCCCTTACTACGTCCTTGGATGCAGGTTCAGGGCTACCAGGCAGCCTAGGTGAGGCAGGTGAGCAGCGGCTGAAGGCTCTGGAACCTTTGCTTCTCTCGGGAAGCTACAGAGCTCGGATCTGCCCTGCTCTGCGGCTCCTAACCCTGGAAGAAGCGGTCTGGCTCCAGCCGAGCACTGGGCACGCTCGCGAGAGCCAGAGCAGGCTCGGGTCGTCCGCAGGACTCGAAGGCTTGCTGAGCTACCCTGTTCGCAGAGACCCGGGTGTAGCTGCGGTGCATCGGGTTTCGCAGAGCGAATCCCTCGGTGCGTGCAGCCAGGAATCCAAGCCTCCCCAGGCTAACCCCAGAGCCGAACTGAACTCTGAGCCGCCCGGGGCTTGCGCGCTCAGTTCCTGGGCTTGGAAACGCCCGACTGGGGTTCTCTCTGCAGACAAAGGGGTGCGCGTGTCCCTAGCGCCCCTCTTTCTCAGCCGTGAGCCCCTCCCTGGCAGCGTACCCCGCAGCCACAACAGCTGCAGCCCCAGCGCCACCACCCAGGCCCAGCGGCCTGGGCCGGTGCGCGCTCTTGGGGCCCAGGGATTGGCTCGTACTCCCCATTCAGGGACCGCGAGGCTGGCGGGCTGGCGGCGCACAGCGCTGCGTGTGTGTGTTTGTGTGTGTGTGTGCGCGCGTGCGTGTGTGTGCGCGCGCGCCTGTGTGTGCATGTGTGTGTGCGCGCGTGTTTTGTGCGGCGCGCGGGCGAGCGCGTGTGTGCGCGCGAAGGCTCGCGTGCAGGAGCCATTGGGTGTGCGTGCGTGTGTTATGGGTTTGATTCCAGAGCAGGTTGCACATTGGTCCTGGGTGGCTCGCAGGCTCAGGTCGTGCTTGGGCGTCCTCCTCCTAATCGTTTCCGAAGTAGCAGCAGCAGCAGCAGCAGCAGCAGCCGCCACCGCCGCGGCAACATCGGCAGCGGCAGCAGCTCAGCGGCACAGCCGGCAGAACTGTGCAGAAGCGAGCACCGTTTGGGGAGTCCGGGGGGCGGGTAAGAGGGAGGAGGGGGAAAGCCTGTCTTGGTCTTTGGGATTATTTTTTCCCCTTCTTTCCCTCTCTCTCTTTCTTGAGGGTGTGTGTTGCCCCCTCGAAGTGAAGGAATTTTGCTCCAAAGCGAGCTGGGACCGAAGACTCTAGGCTAAGTTATCTATGTAGATGGTGTCAGGGAGCGAAGCTACTGACCGAGCTGCTGGTAAATGTTTTTCACTTCTTACTCTTTAATGCTTAAGGCTTTTTTTCCCTTTTCTTTCTTTCTTGTTTCCTTTCTGTTGCTCCTCATTCTGCAATCGCTCCTGAATCAGCTGCAGTTCTCTTTCTCTCTCTCCTTGCGTTTGTGCCGTTTGCAACTTGTTTCATGGTTTTCTATGTATTTTTTTTTCCTCCTTCATCCTCAGATGAATGCTGGAACATTTAAATTCGGCACTTCGGGAGGTCATCATTAGTTGCATGAGTTTCCGGGGGGAGGGGAAAAATGCTAGAGCAGACTGTTATTTCCCTGCAGAAGGACTGCCGGTTTCTCTCTAATGTTCATCGCAATTATAGGGATTTTTTTTTTTAGGATGCGTTTTAACGTTGCATTGCTGTTTAAGGTTATCGTTCTCCAGGATTACAGTGCATTTGACTCAGTTTTGACAGCATGACAGATGCCAGTGATTCCAGAACTACTGTATGGTACATGCTGGCTAAAATATTCAAAATTGCAGGAGGAATCATTTGCATTCCAAAAGAGAATTTCTTTAAAAATGCTGTTTTGCATCACATTGCTACAGATTTGCAGGAGGCAATAATAGAATAATAGACACCACTACCCATGTTGCTTGCCAAGATAATAAACATATAAGTGCTTTAGTGCACCACATACTGTCCTGGACTCCAGTGATTGAGCTATTGCTAAATTTACTTAATAATAAATTTAGGGCTATGGAGAAAGAGGGAGATTGCTGGTACTGTTTTATTAAAAATTGTGAGACACGTACAGCAATTTCTCTCTTAGATCTTACTTGAAGTGGCATCTTGTCAATGGGGGGGGTTCTGCATACACATGGAATAAAATTATTTAAAATAGCCAGCATAATGAATGCAAATTGAACTCTAACTCTTTTCTTAAAAATAGAACTCACTCTGTAACTCTGGCTGCAAGGATCTGTTTTAAATATTATTTAAAAATTAATCTACAACAGTTCTTTAATGCATTCATATCATTTAAAGTTCTTTGGAGGGTGCCTAGTCATTATCATGTTTTATTTGTTTTGCTTTTTTCCTCCTAAGTTTTCAGTTCCAGTTCAGTAGAAGAACTGAGGGGCCAGTAAGCAAAGGCAAATCAGCAATTTAGAAAAGAATCAGTGTATAGTTGTAAAATTTCTGCTAAGCCATGGAAAAATGAACTAGTATAATGGCAGCTTAAATGGAGGAAGGGGGCCTCTGTGGTACAGCAGGTTGCAGTGTCTGTACATGTATCATCATCCTGAGAAACCCTGAACTCTAAACTCAGGTGAGGGATGCATCCAGTTCAGGGATACTCTGAGACACATAACGTTTTACAGAAGGAAAATGTTATTCATGGAAGCCTCCTTCTGCTATGTGGTTGCCACATCATAGAGCAGCAACTTATCTATGTGCAAAGAGTACATTTGCAATTATACTCTTAAACTTTGTTTTAATGTAAACGTAAAATGTTGGAAGAACTGCATGAAACAGTGAAGGCTGTTCAGCACTGAAAAACAAAACAAACTGTAAATTAACTCAACTAGTCAGACCTTCTTTTATCTAGAAAACACCTACTCTAAGGCACCATGCAAATTCACCTGTTCTGTGTCCCCTGGGTTGACAAAAACCTTTCTTCAAATTGTGATCAGAATTCCTGAGACTTAAAGCTTATTTATTTCTTCCTTTCTATTCTGCTGATAGTAATAAGGCATTTTATTTAGAATGAAAGCTCAGCTTATTCATGGGTCCCTTGAGATGGCAATATTGCTGTTTTAAAATATTTTCATGGACCTTTGAATGTACTGTCTTGAGCAAGTTAGTGGAGGAAAAACCAAACTTGCATTCATTAAGACCACAGTTGTCTTTGAGTGAAGCGTTTTGTTTGTCTGGGTACTAAAGAAAAATGTTTTCATATAGTAAACTTCAATCCTAAGAACCCAAGGCACCTAAAGCATCGTGATTCTCTCATTCTAGGACCCAAACCAAAAAGCAATATACCCCATGCTGGGCAGCTGTATTATTTCTCTGGCATATTCCACACACATGTGTATGAAAAGATAACTGACCAGGCTAAGGATTTATTTTGCTGGGCCCATGGGGCAAGATTTCTAATTGTTATGTAACATATTCCGAGCATGAATTTATTTATGAAACATCAAAATTAGCTTCAGTTTCAGTATCTTCACTAGACTCGAAGACTTTGAGTATGTTGATTTAAAGAACATTTCTTTCTTCCTACTGAGGTTGTTTGTTTTTCTTTACCCACCCACCCCTCTTTCTGCTTCTAGTTTCCTGGCAACTTCTGAAAAGGTCTGAGAATTTGTGTTAAAATATTAAACATATCTACATTTTGGGTGTGATGCCAAGTTAGATTATTATTCGATCAATTGGATTTGTATTACTCTTACATAGTTTGGTGTGGTATCATGTTTGTGGCTTTTTGATGGGTTTATTATTATAATCATTATTATTTTTTTAAATTAAATCTTAACTAAGGTTATTTTAACTTTTTGTGCCTGCTGTGGGTTTCAGGTTCATGCATGAGAATAATACTATCATCTAGATAGCCTTGCTGGTAACTTAGATAGTTTCCTTTCAACTGGTCTTCCTGCTAAATTTCAGAGTGGCATTGGATTTAATGGGGAGAAGTTAACTTGGGGAGATGGCTCTGTAGACAGATAGGTACCCGAGTCTGTTGATTCATGGAACTTGTCAGTTACATTTGGCTGTATTGTTAAGAGTTTCTACTTTCATTTTGATAAGAATGGAGGTTTCTCTGCATGTGTGAAGCGTTTGTTATGCTACAGCTACTGAATGTTTCTTAACATTAATTGCTATTTTTTCATTGTGCAATTGAAGGGAACTTTGAACTACTTGTGTGTTTTTAAGGAAAACCTGTTTGGGTAGTTTTTTTTTTCCCATTGTTTTATTTCTGTGCAGATTAATTTTGAGACGTGATTTCTGGTGAAATATGGTCAAGGTCATTTCCAAAGGCCTTTTTATCCCTCCCCACTTGAGAGCTAAAACTTAAACAGAAAGGCAGGCTTAAAGAGGTACAACTTAGCATCAAACTACTTAGCTTGAAGGGGGCAATGTGAAAAGCCTATGTTATTGTCTCTCATTACTTTGTGTGAAGCAACAGTTTTGTTCTTTGAACGGCTAGCTCCTAGTAGCCCTGATGTACTCACAAGGAGAAAGCCCCCATTCTGTACTTATAGTATATACCACAGATTCCCAGCCTTGAGGGATCATGGCAAGACATATATATATGTGTGTGTGTGTTTGGAAATATATATATATATATATATATATATATATATATATATATATTTTGTGTGGTGGGGGAGGAGACATGTCTTTTGATACATTCTCAGTGGTAGGGGACATAGCAGTATTTGATTAAATGTGATATATTTTCTAACTTGATAATACTCTAAGTTTTGCAAAACCAACAGTAATTTTATAAGTCTCGTTTGCTGAAAGCAAATAGTTTTGTCAAAGTATTCTTTGTACTTCTGGTTTATATTTTGCTTTATAAAGGGAACGTTCACATGTTCAGTACTATGAACTATTAGCAACAGACTTTTCAAAAATTATTTGGGGTTATTTTCTCTACTTAACAATGATAAACCACTACTTAACATAATTATTTTAGCTGTGTTAAGAGTGTGAAATATGCGGATAATATATCTGGTCCTGCTCATATTTCCAAAAGATTTCATAAAGTTATAGAGGTAGAAAATGTTTTCTCTAAAATTCATGTTACTCATGACTCTAGTCCATTTAATAAATCATATACTATAATATGATTCTGAAACTGAAATACTACATTCTTTTTATGAATTCTTAATGGGAAAAAAATGAAGCATCTGAGAAATAGTTTGCAAATAAACATCCTTCATTTTTACTGCGAGACTTTCATTGGTCCACCTTTCCTAAGTATGGAATTACAAGCTTTTTAGGAAGAAAGAATGATCAGGGAAAAAGTACAGTTATGTGCTTTTTGGCTATACTATGAGTGAAAAGAGTGCAGGTGTTTTAACACTTTTCCTGTGAATTTGATAAAGAGAAACTGAAACCAAATAATGCAGCTAATATGTTAGAATAGACTCTATATTCCCATAAAGATTTTTTTTTCTATTTTTTGATGAAACAATTGACCACATCCTTTATGTTATCAACACTGTGTGGCTCCTGCCAGAATATTTGTGGTAGATGCTAAAGGACCACCTCTGTCTTGGGAAACATAAGAGTGCATCATTTGGGAGGAAAGAGATGCTTTCTTTGAAAGTTGAGACTTCTCAGGACTTGACAGCAATTATTTGAGAGAGGCTTGACTTACCTGGATATTTGTTTTGATGACCTATGGAGAATGCCCAGTACCTTCCATCTCTAATTTAGTTCCGCTACAGGTTTTTGGAACATAAATATGAAGTTTTCAGCTCATTCGTCCTTACTATTACATGAGTTTATGATTTCTGGAATGTGATGCAGATCTATAAACGTGTAGAACCCTGCTTTCAAAAAGCCAGTCAATTTTGCTGCTATGATGACTAAATTATTTAGCTATATGTAAGGTTAAGCCTATTTAAAAAATATTAGAAGTTTTATGTAATCATTTCTGTTAATATGACTTTTGTAAAGTGCTTTTATTAAGTTATATAAAGGGGAGTTATATACCTTGTAAAATAAAGAACTCATTTATGAATTTGGTTCCAAAGAATAAGTCTTTTCTTTTGTTTATTTAGGTTTTGCAGTTTTTAATTTACCTAGTAGGAGACAGGGACTGAAGCAGAAGTATGTAATTCATATGATGAAGATGAAATTGATACTAATGATAATATACCGATTCTAAATCTTGAGGTGGGACATATCACAGAGGATTCTCTTGGAAAAAGTTTACATTTAAATATCATTTTTATTGTTGCTTAGAACTTCACTGATACTCAATATTTTGACATCTCTCCTAGTTCAATTAGAATAATAAGAGTCTATGTGGAAAAAAATATGCTGCTAAATAGAAATGATTTTTGGCAGAGGTTAAAAAATCTCATAATGTGAAATAATTATTTCAGGAAATTGTATAAGCTGCTTGCTATATTTGTAACATCTTTTTTTTAAAAAAATGTCACTTCAGAATTTCATTGTAAATGTTGGAAATAGCCAAGTTAGGTTCCTAGATTATTTCTAAGAATAAAACTGAACCATGAGAGAAGATAGCTATATTCATGAATATGGCTAGTCTAAACAGTAAATATATACATAGCTAAAATCATATTTATTGCTAGATAACTCCTTGCAACAGACTTTCCAATCTTAATTACGATAATTTTTTGAAGCCATTTCATATGTAACGGTATATAGTTATATACTACACATTTCAGTAGAAATCACTTAGAAGAAACATAGGCAAATTAAAGCTACGGTATATTTTAGCCTTTATTTTTTAAAAAGTTCCTTCGATAAGCAATTTTTAGATTCCCAAGACAGGCCATGTAATCTGTGCACTTCTAAGAGCTAAATCTGATGTTAAAAGTAATTTGATGCCAAAAGGATGTCTAAGAAAGAAAATGGCAATAGGGGTTTGTACTTTTTGAAAAAAATACAAATAAAGATTTTCGCTCTTTGTGTCTAAAGCGTATTAGAAAGGTGGTTTGGTTTTATTTCATTTTGGGATTTTCTCAGGCAGTAATTGCATACAAGTCTGTCTTCCAGTGTGTCCAGCTTATTTCTATTCATGTAGCCTGGTGTGGTATGGTACCTGGAACTGGAGACCTAAGTCAAGGTTTGGCACTACTGGCATGGATTCAACAGAGGCCCAAGGAAAGGGCAGTGTGAATTAGTGGGAAGGGGACACAGAGAAACATTTATTCTGTAGTTGGCCACCATTTTCTTACAGTAATGAACTGCCACCAGTTTTATTCTTAACCTCACTGAAACTTCTTAAGAAGGCACAAACCGGCTTCTCTATATTTTAACCCTATGAATAATAACATAATTATCAGAAAAGCATTTCACAGCAGTTAGGGTTCCACAACTTGTGTGACCCAGCATCTAATTTTTCTCCTCTCTAATCCTATTTATATATCCCCACACATAATGAGACGCAGTCAGATGAAACCAATTACTAAAGGAAAAAAATCAAATTTATTTATTATATTTATTGGATGTGTCTGTTGCTTAATTATCCATTGGTGAATTTACATGTGGCCACAGAGAGGGCTGTGGATGTGTGTGGAAAATGATCAATCATCACTTCTCACAGTCTAGGAGAGGCTGCCAAGAAAACAAGGAGGAAACAAAAAAGAATCCTTTCTCATGCCTATCAAGGTGAGGATCTAAAAACTGAAAGGCATCACCCCAAAAAGTGACAGGTGTTTGGCTTGACAGAAACATCTGGAAAAGATTAAGAGTTACCAAATATTTCTTAGCCGCTTGATGTAATGTTAGGAAGAAATGGGAGGTGCTCTGTACTCTTTGGAATAAATAATGATTTAGATGTTCAAAGGTGTGTGTTGAAAAAGTAGCTCAAATGATCAAACAAAGCAGATGGCCAAGTACATCCGTCAGCTGTACTTTTGGGGACAAAGATGGAAGGCTGGTGGGGTGGGATGAGGTAAGGTAAGCATGAAGGTTAGGTGAGGTGCAAAACTGCAAAATTTCATTGATCATTATGAATAACTCAAGTGAGCAAAGCAAAGCCCGAGGTAGCACCACTAACACGGTGAATTAAAATAGATTTTGTGCTAGGCCTTTGAGTGTAAGGACATACACAGACTTATTTTGGGACTTGTATGTTTTGGTTAAAAAAAATCCTCATTACAATCAAAAATGATTTTCTTCTGTTTTTTTTTTTTTTTTCTTTTTTCTTTTTTCTTTTTTTTTACTCTTCTTTCAGTTTAATGGGATCAGTCTTGAGCACAGCTTACTTTGTATTTTTTCTCACTTGTTAACATCATACATTTTTGGAAATTTATCAATGTAGACATTTCCCTTTAAAATAGATAATAACTGGAATAACTATCTTTTCAAGGAAATATGGCAAGGTTAAATTGTTATAAGAAGTGTATCTTATTTAGGTAATTCTTCAGTTCCAGGGACCACAAAATGTTTAAAGTCTACCCCATTCGTACTCTCAAATCTGAAAGTATATAGGAATTTCAGAGAGGAAAGCAAACTACTGTTGAACTTGGGACATTTGGAAGCTGTCCTCTAGGAATCATGGAATGAAACATGTTTTAAGAACGGTAGGCCAGGTGCGGTGGCTCACGCCGGTAATCCCAGCACTTTGGGAGGCCTAGGTGGGTGGATCACCTGAAGTCAGGAGTTTGAGACCAGCCTGACCAACGTGGAGAAACCCTGTCTCTACTAAAAATACAAAATTAGCTGGGTGTGGTGGCTCATGCCTGTAATCCCAGCTACTTGGGAGGCTGAGGCAGGAGAATCGCTTGAACCTGGGAGGCTGAGGTTGCAGTGAGCCGAGACAGTGCCACTGCACTCTAGCCTGGGTAACAAGAGGGACACTCTGTCTCAAAACAACACCACCAACAAAAAACAACCAAACAAAAAAACCCTGTGGCACACCATTATTGCATAATTTAGAGAAGTCACTGAGTAAATTATGACTTATCGTGAATTACCATGTATTTGTAGAACCTACCGTTCAATTCCAGCTTTGTAGATTATCCTTTTGTTACCATTGGCTGCAGAGAAATTAAAAGGGCACCATGAATCTTGGGAGTGATTTGATGCTTGCGGATTTAGCAAGAAAATATTAGAGAAGAGCATTTTTTTTTATTTGTTGTAATGTATATTTTAAACGTTATTCTGTAATAGAAGTTATTACGGAATAAAAGTTACTCTCAGCAGGATTCATTGCAGAAGCCAAACAGTAAATAGATAGAGAGCCTGAACCCTTCTTCTTACAACAGTGATTTTTCACTCAGCTATTCCCTAAGGCCACTCTAGGTATATGAGGGGCACTGGGTCTTTTTATATGATTTGTGTATGTTCCCATAGATTGTGAAGTCTATTCCTGGACAATTTTCAAGTTAAAATTGTGTTACAGCTACCCTGAAGGTTGTCATTTCTTGGTTTTTCACTTGTCAGTCAATTCATAAGTGTTTATTAAGCCCCCATGGGGTGTACACAGAATTGTACACAGTTTGGGGGAGGTATGTGTTTGTGGATGATTGGTCTCTGCTCTAGAAGCTTATAGTCTATAGGCAAAAGTACTGTTGTGTGTGTGTGTGTGTGCGCGCATGCGCATATGTATAAAATAGTATTTTAAATTACAGAAGTTTAGTAGGTGTTTGTGTGTGTATGTGTTTAGAACTCCAAATGTATTTACTCTGAGAAAAGCATAGCTTCAGGTGAGGTCAACTTCTCAGCTTTCTTTCCTTTTTTTTTTTTTTTAATTGAGACGTCTAATAACAGACATGATTAAGTAAAGGATAAAGCCAGAGGGCCAGTATTAAACTGTGTATCCTTACCAGGAGGAGTCAGATCATTGCTCACATCTGGGTTTCAGAGTAAGGACAAATTCTGATGCTGGTCATTTTTAGGATGTGCCTGTTGCCTGTGTAAATTTAATCAGTGAATAGACAAATGACTCCATGCCCCCAAGCTGTCAATATACATTTTTCTTGAGCAATGAATCAATTTATGATTTACTTTTATTTCAAGAAGGGCTTTTGGAAAAATGATAGGAATTGGGAAGGAGAGAAAATTTTCAAGTATTCCCCAAATGCTCCATGGATGAAAAATGTTCTCTAAAGGATTGTATTTCCCTGTTGAACTTGAAAGCATGTAGTGAATATGTCGGCTCTGGGATTTACTTTTCAAAACTTGTTCTCACTCTTTGATTCATTTTTTATCTGTCATTTGTGGGAGGGGTAATATTCTTGAAAAGCACCAGGTGAATAGCTCTGAAAGTGGATGGCAAAGGAGGAGCGCTTGGTGGCACTGATCCTTTCCACAGCCCTCGGTAATAGCTTCCTAGACTTGGGCAGGCAGCTCTGACTTTTGATGTCACCTGTCAGGCTCTTGATTAGTCCTCATTTTGACTGTGATTTTCAAGATGTACATATCTCAATTCCAGTAAATCATACCTAAGCCATCAAAATTTCCTTTCCATCTTCTCTTCCTTGTTGATCTGAATCACAGAAACAATGGCTGGGGAAAAAAAAAAAAAAGAAAGAAAGAGCTTTTGCTGATGTGTCCCTCATTTCAACTTTGACTCAGCTCTTTTCCTGTTTGGTTTCTAAGGATTTATGAGATCGTTTATCCCTTGCTGCCAAAGTCCTTCTGAATGCAGTTTTTTTGATGAGGAAATATTCTTTACAACTCACCAAATTGCAAGTTGCAGGATCTCTTCATTTATTTTCCAATAATTTATAGAATTCACCAACACAGAATACATTGTACAATTTGAATTATTATTTTTGATTCTGGGATTAGGTCATGTTCTCTCTTGTTAAGGTAGAGACTAATTCTGGCTAACGTAGGTGGAAAAGAAATGTGTTAGAAGGATATTGAGAATAACAGAGTCACCAAAATAAGATATAGAAACAGGCATTTCTCCTTCTGCCCCTGAACACCGGCCTGGCTGGAGCCCTCCATGTCCCTCACACTGGAAACCTACAGCCGTGAGCATCACCCACACGGCTGCCCTAGAAATGTAGCTGCTTGCACAATGCCTATGAGAAACTCACTGCCATCCTTGTTTCTGAGGGTCCATGGCTCGCCATTGAAAGTTCTGAGCTGGTGCATCCACTGGTTTGGCTTTGTATTGATTAAGTGTCCAATCCCTTTATACTAGACAGTCTGGGAAACTGAGAGTCTGCCCCTACATATTATATAACAAGAAGCAAAGACTTTGACTTCCTGCAAGATGTATATGAGATTCCTTCAAAATAAAAAGTACAGGGGCAGTCAACAAAACAGATTAGTTTTTTTTTTTTTTTTTTTTTTTTTTTTGAGTGAGAGTCTCGCTCTGTCGCCCAGCCTAGAGTACAGAGGTGCAATCTTGGCTCATTGCAACCACCACCTCCCAGGTTCAAGCGATTCTCGTGCCTCAGCCTACCAGTGGATGGGATTACAAGCATGTGCCACCACACCAGGCTAATTTTTGTATCTTTTGTAGAGATGAGGTTTTGCTATGTTGTCCAGGCTGGTCTTGAACTCCTAACCTCACATGATCCTTCTGCTTCAGCCTCCCAAAATGCTGGCATTACAGACATGAGCCACAGCACCTGCCTCCCCGCCCCCCCACTAAATATTTACCATCATTCTTTTTATGGAGAATAACACATAGGATCTTAGGGGATGGATAGTAAGTGTGTCAGAGAGTGAACTTAAACGCTTAAGAGGAATGAGAATGTCTCTGTTGCTGAAAACGAATTGGAAGGCATTCTAGATGATAAAGATATTAAGCCGAATGCTTTTCATTTTAGCACACACTGACCTCAAATATGTTGGTCTTGTAGAATTCCTTTTGGTATCATCAAGAGTCACATTAAAATGTTATCCACTGGAACTCTGCTCGTTTTGAAGTTAAAGATAATTCTCCTGGAATGGGCTGATGTTTGCCTATGTGAAAATATACAAAGAAAGCACATTAATCATAGGAATTCTCGGTATCAGAAAAATGTTACATTTCTGCTTATAAATTAGTAATAAGTAACGTGGGACTTGAAAGAAATGAAACTGCATTTCTTTTTTCTATAGTTTAGACTCTCTGGTTCAAACAGGTCTTCCTCATAAAATTGTTAGTAACTGAAGTGCAAGGCCCACCCAAGTAATCCACATCTCTAGTAAAATTTTTGCATCTGAAGGCTCAGCCTTTAATTCTTCAATTCGAAATTAATATATTTATCCTTCCATCACTGTCTCCCACGGATTTTGAGAATTAATTAGAAACAAAATCACTTTCAGTCTTTGGATGTTACATTCTGTGCTGAAAAAATACGAGATACTGAAGTGTTATTAATAATGACAAAGGTTCATCCAATAAAATAATCTGGCTGGCTGAATTCTCACATGGTTGGTATTTTCTAATATAAATTACTGTAGGATTAGATAGTTAAATATTGAATATTGTCTCATTTAATGCAGTTCCATGAATTATTAATGATGATGATGGTTCTCCAGTTTGGGGAATTTGGAGATGGTTTTTTACCGACTAATAGCTTTGGCCGGTAACATAATACATTTTACAAAATGATAATGAAGATATTTAAATGAACGTGAAACAGGAAATAAATGTCCACTAAACTCATAGATTTCAAGTAGGTCAAACGTCACAAAAATTTTTTACTCTTCTGTTAAGTAGTTTATTCTTTGTACTAACAACACCACTGTGATCATTGTGGATAGCTTTGAGAATTTGTTAAAAAGAACAGATCTACCTCATTAGGCCCTTGAAGAGAAGAGCTGTTGATATTGTTTAGCTGGCATGAGGTATCAAAGTCTGAAAACTGGACTGGGCTTTGAAAGAAGCCTGGTCGTGTTGAGTGTGACAGTTGAACTGGGATTGTGCATGAAGTTAAAAAAGAAAGCAACGGAGAAAAAAAGGAAAGCGTGAAAGAGAGAATGAAAGATAAATATTGATAGAATAGTCCAACTAGAATGCCTGAGGCCTGCTTGGAATTGAATTTTAAATGCATAGAACAAAAGTGTTTCAATTAAGGCTTTTAGTTAAAGTTGTTTGGTTTGGTGTTTTGATTTTTTTTTCAAATCTTCCTGTTTTGACTTTTCTTCATTTTCTCAATTCTGTGAGCTTATATCTCAAAGTAGGGGATGAAAAACTAATGACAAATAGTGTTAAGTGACTGTTGTTGAAACATTTTGTCATGAATAGAGAATAAGAACATATACCAGTGCATCAAATTGATTTAAAATGGATATTTGTGTGGGTATGTGGTTGTTTTTTTTTTTTTTTCCCCTGCAGGGGAAACTTTAATGTTTTGTGAGATAATTTTATTTAAAATTGCAGTTATCCTTGTTTCAGACCCAGTAATTTAACAGTTGAAAAGCTCCCTTTTTTGTTCTGTGTAGTTAATGTATGTGATGTGAGTGAATACATTTTATTTTAAAAAATGTTTAGGGGTTGTATTCTTTTAGCACAAACTTATTCCTTGATAAAGGAGCTGGCTATAATTTGCAGAAATGACTGTTTCTCTTTCTTTAGTTGTTGGATAATTGCTCTTTGTATACACTGTGAAAATGTTCATATAGCCCAGTGACAAAGCCTAGCAGATGCACTTGCAATTATCTGGAATTTAAGTAAATTTTGCATCTGATACACACAAAGCAAACGCTTTGTCCAAGCAGGCTCACATACTGGCATGTGGATTGCTGTGAATACAATGAGTAGATTTTTAATGGAAAACAAATGGAACTATTAGTAAGTCTTGTCTTTTACTTGAAAAGACACCAGCTTTAGGCATGGCCTCCGACTTATTCATATTCATAGTTGGTTTGGTTCTAAATATGACCTTTAAAACTGAAAAAAAAATTTAAATGTTTAAAACAAAATGTGTAGCTCTGTCTTTCTTGGAGTAACATTCAGAGATTTCTGGAAGAGAAATGGTGAAATAAAAATCTGTTTTATATTCCAGTGTTATTTTTTTGACTATTAAGAAGGGCATTCAATTGTTACAACTTTTAAAATGTAAAAAGAGATTTCATATTATAAATAAATCATGCTATAGATAAAAGATAATTACAATGTGACTTTAACAACCTCAATTCACAAGGGAGACCATAAGAAGGAATATATAATGGTTCAAAATTCTACTTCTTACTGTAAACAAAGGAGCTCTAGCCAGAGGAAAAGTTTTCCGCAAAAGCCTCTTTTCTGAGTTTTGTTTGAGATTAATCCTTTCCACTGTGTATTTTTTGTTGTTGTCAGACTTACATGAGATCTTTGAAGGCTTAATCTTTTTCTCTGTGTTTATTCTTAGAAAATATTAAATGTATGGAGCTACTTGGATTTTCTTAAATGCCTAGAGGTCTTTTGGGGAGTTTAAACTATTTTTGCTTTCAATGAAAGGGTTACAAATAAATGATCCTGTGGATGTTTTATTTCATAGTATGAAGGTGCTCTATGTCATTCCAGCTTTTGAATGAGGCAAATTTCAAAAGTATTCCAGGCAACATAAAGGCGTGCCTATCTTGACCACTTTCTGCTTTCTTCTCAATCTAAAATGGAATCTAATGATAACAAGAGATCTCTTCTAATTCTTTGAAGAATCAGGAGCCTCCAGGGGGTCTAAGAGTGGAGTTAGTATTTGAAAAAAGTGGATTTGGGAAGAAATTTTGAAGACAGAAAGGGAGAGCCTGACAGAAGTATTTCAGGCTCTGAATTAAAATGAGCCAGATGTGCTGCTGCTGGAATATCCTTCCTACACAAATCTGCCTCCACCTTAACACACTTTTCCAAAAACAAAACATAAAACTTCCTTAGCTAAGTACTTTTTATAGAATTTCAAAAATGACAATACATGCTCAGTTGGGCATTGCCAGATTATTCTGTGTGGTCCACAATCTCCCCCGTGCCATGCGTGGCCTCTCCCCTCTCCCCTGCCCCACTCCTGCTTACATTTTTTAAACTATTGTAGGCTATGTTTAGGCTTGGAGAGGAACCAGGTGCTTTCCTTGGTATTTAAGCAACTTACTATTTTGAAATTCCCATAGAGAGCTGTGGGCATTTTTAGTTCTATCTCTTGAAACATCCCTTTCCCTTTCTGAAGGAGAAGCTGCTCACATAATACCCAGAAGCGGACCTTTGGGAACTGCAGAGCTATTTTATGGTTATTTTGCCAGAAAAGGAACACAAGAGCTCCCTTGTCCTGTGCCCTCCCGCGAGGGTCTCCACTGGAGATCCTTGCACAGTAGCAGATTCTCAAAAGCATAAATATATACAAATCCATCTTTCAAATAGGGAAAAATCAGTAGGAAGCTGCACCTACGAGGGCAAGAGCCCGCTAATAGCTCAGCCCGAAAGAGCTTCTTGAACAATTCTGGAGCCAGCACCCAACTGTCAGCAGAACTTGCCAGGGAGACAGATGCTGCGGTTGGAAGACAGTTTTCCTCAGTTAGATATTTTGTTCTTGTAGATGGCCAACCATGACTCATGGGGAAAACAGGAGAGAGAGAGAGATGAGAAAAGAAGAGTAAATTCATCATTTTATTAATCCTTGTTTAGAATTCAGTCATGTAAGTAAATGTCAACCTGGTGAACTGTACATGAAACTAGAAGTGTTGTAAAGATAGTTGGAGGGTTTAAAGTTATGCCGGGTGATAAAGGTGTCTAATTTAACCTGCAGATTAAATAACTGACACAATTTCAGGAGGATATCTGTGGAAAATGGTAATGTAGGAATTAGCTAATAATCTGGGCTCAAAGGAAGCACGCTTTTGAAGAACTGAAAGGACATGAATTATTGTTTTTGTGTGTGAGAGAGATGATAGGTTTGTTCCCTGTTCCCCCCATACTTGTGTGTTTTTTTTTTATATTTGTATGTGAAAGATGATTTTCTTCATTATTCTTTTTTTCTTCTCCACCTCCCTCCCAATATGTCTGTATGTATATATGTGCATATATATATGAGATATATACACATATCATACCTACACAGCTGTGTTACATTCAGCCGGGTTACCTCCACACTCTGACATATCAACTTTCATCTGCATTTATCACTCACTTCCAGATCTCCTCTTTAGGGACATGCAATTGATTAGATAAAAGCAGAATATCTGCTTTGTGAAAGATAGCAAAATTCAGTTTTTGTAACGCGGGCCGATTGCCAGATTCTGAGTTTCCTTCAAATTCCCAGGAAGGAGCTAATATTGTGGGCGATCATCTTAGCTTCCTCTATTTTTTTCTTTCGTTTTTTTTTTTTTAAAGATTTCTCATTTCCTTTGAAAATAAACAAAAGGAAAGTTTGGCATAGTTTCCCTGATTCTCATTTGTTTGGGGCTGAGTATTTCAGGCTTCCCGTGAGCCAAGTTTATTTCATAGATCTACTCTGTAGGTCTCCACAACTGGAATAAGTTATGCGTTTGAGTGCCTGACAGCAGCCCCTATGCCAAACACTTGATATGCCATTTTTCTGATGGAGTCCCAGAAGTGTCCCGTTTTAGATACCCATGTTCTTTGTGAGTTGGCATGGCAGATTGCCAAAAGGTGTATGTTTGGGGGAAAGGTAGGCTTTTATTTTATTCTTTCCTACAACTAGTTATTTGGAGGGTACTCTAGGAACTAAAAATCACAGCTGTGGATCCAATTTTAGAGAGCGTAATTCACAATTGACGTGTGGAAGAGGTAGCTTGCCATCTTGAGCCACCGTGCTTGTCTGGCCAATGTGGAACTGTCTGAGCTGAGGCTCTTCACCTCGAGATTTACGTGTCTTTCACCGTATCTCATGTCAGATCAAGCACGAAGAGACTATCCTGTCAATTTGTAGCACTCCCTGGAGAACTTTGGGTCTTGAAAACTGTGGGTCAGATTGATCCTTGAGTGAAGGTGGTTACATTTCTTCTAAGGTTTATCAGAATCATAATGACATTTTTCATTTATCTGTTTCAGACACTTATTTGAGAATGCTCAAAAAAGATGGACGATTCTTGCAGAAATGTCAGAGAGGTTGCTGTATATCGCATGGCCTTGCACATATGTAGTATGTGCTCGATAAATGTATGTGGAACAAAAGAAACATGTATTTCTTTTCCTTTAGAAACATAGGAAAAATGTACCATGTGATTATCATTTATTTATTTATTTACTTATTTATTTTGAGATGGAGTCTCGATCTGTCACCCCAGCTAAAGTACGGTGGCGTGATCTTGGCTCACTGCAACCTCCACCCCCCGGGTGCAAGCCGTTCTCCTGCCTCAGCCTTGGCATAGCTGGGACTGTAGGCACGTGCCACATGCCCGGGCAATTTTTTTGTATTTTTAGTAGAGATGGGGTTTTGCCATGTTAGCCAGGATGGTCTTGATCTCCTGACCTCGAGGTCCACCTGCCTTGGCCTTCCAAAGTGCTGAGATTACAGGCATGAGCCACTGCACCAGGCCAATGTAATTATTTTTAAACCATAATTGGTTTAATGAGTTAGAGGCAGGTGGATCACCTAAGGTCAGGGGTTCATGATCAGCCTGGCCAACATGGTGAAACCTTGTCTCTACTAAAAATACAAAAATTAGTGAGGCGTGGTGGTGGGGGCCTATAATCCCAGCTACTAGGGATGCTGAGGCAGGAGAATCTCTTGAGCCTGGGGCCCGGGAGGTTGCAGTGAGCTGATATTGCGCCATTGCATTCCAGCCTGGGTGACAGAGCAAGATGCCGTCTAAAAAAATAATAATAAAATAAAAATAAAAAAGCTCTTTCTTTCTATTCTAAGTGAGGAAGATGTCACAAACAAGACAGACAGTATTGAAAAATAAACGTTGAGGGAATTAGGATTAATAAAGTCCTTGAATTAGTTACCCATCAAATACTTAATATAGGGATATTTAAAATTTTTTTATTTTTATAATTCATATTAACTAAAGTTTTTTATTTTTATAATTCATATTAACTAAAAAATGCTAGTGACTTTATAAAGATTATCAAAGGAATGATTTTTTTCAAATGAGAAAATCCGTTATTACTGCACTGCATTTATGAAGAGAGTCATGTTTTCCTAGAAGTTAGGAAAAGTGCTAATCAAATTGGATAAAATAAGGGTTATGGCTTGTAGACCAACTTTGACCTGGTGCTTGTTTTTATATAACTGTAAGCCAAGAATTGCGTTTATAGTTTCAAATGGTTGAAACAAAAATCAAAAGAAGGAACAAATTTTATGGCAGTTAACAGTTACATAAAATTAAAATCTCTGCATCCATAAATAAAGTTTGCTGTAATATAACCATGCCATTCAATTGCATGTTTTCCATGGCTATTCCACTACAACAGCAGTGTTCATTAGTGTGGGCTGAAGCCTTTTGGCTTATTAAATGTTTTTGTGTCTACTATTTGGCCCTTTACAGAAAAAATTTGCTGGCCTTTATCTAACGCGTGGTTTGCAGAGGTCAAAGGCTATGACACAAAGCTTGTGCTTATTTTTCTGAGTTCATGTATATTATTGGGTTTGGCCTGCTTTGTGATTTTTATGTTTATGGATTCTTAACCATGTGAACCAAGGAAAGATTTTGCATAAAGATGAAGTGATGCTATTCTTTATGTGGCTATTGGTTTTACAGAGGAATAGGCTGAATGTTTCGCTCTGAGGTGGGAAGGAGATGTATTCAAAGAATGGGGTCTTAGACTTGAATTTAACTTTAACTTTCCATTGTTTCTTTTTTTTTTTTTTTTTTTTTTGCTCTGTCACCCAGGCTGGAGTGCAGTAGTGTCATCTTGGCACACTGTAACCTCTGCCTCCCAGGCTCGAATGATTCCTCTGCCTCAGCCTCCCGAGTAGCTGGGATTACAGGTGCGTGCCACCATGCCTGACTAATTTTCGTATTTTTAGTAGAGATGAGGTTTCACCATATTGACCAGGCTGGTCTTGAACTCCTGACCTCGTGATCTGCCCGCTTCAGCGTCCCAAAGTGCTGGGATTACAGGTGTGAGGCACCATGCCCAGTTCTCATTCTTTCTTTTCTCTGATCCATGAAGGCAAGTTGGGCTAAGGGCCCTTTTCTCCTCTCCAAATATACACATAGCATTGATTCCCGACTGCTTTGTTTTATGCCGATGAGTTATCAAGGCATATATTACGAGTCTTTATTCACACACTATTGATTCCCCCTTCCCTATGGTGTATTTCTGGTCAAGGGAAACCATATTGACTTATTCTCAGCCAAGAAGCATGTGTGGAGGACTATGATATATCAGAAGCCATGGCCAGGGCTGGGATTAGAAAAATTAAGGAACAAAAACATCTGCCCACCATGCCATGGAAGACCTACCAGTAGTAAGAAAGAGTCACAAAACAAAGCACTTCAATATGAGGTGTTACATCAGTTACAGAATAGTTACCAAGAAGAACTGATATTTATCGATTAAATATTCTAAGCACTTTACATGTATAATCCTCAAAAGAGTTCTATGTGGTTTTTATATTAACCTCATTCTTTTTAAGAGTAGAAAGCTGAATTCAAAGAGATTTTATGGAATAAAATTTCTTTACCTGAATGCTTAAGTGATGGAGCAAAAATGGAGAGTTCAGGCCACATGACTCCAGAACGTTCCTCTTGACCATTATGCTATTGGGCCCTCTCTGAAGTATATACAGCATATTTTATAAATACAGTATACTCTGGATGTGACATAAATGGGTAGCTTTTTATGCTTAATGAAAAGACAAAGAATGAGCCTGAATGAATGTGGCAGAAAGAAGAAAGTTAGATCAGGTGTCATACACAAAAGTACAGAGACCAGAGAGAGCATGATGGATTTAGGGAAAAGCAGGTGCAACCATTCACTGTGTCTGAGAAACAGCATCAGGGGAGACAGTGCTGGAAATTGTAGGCATCAGATCATCCATTGAGTCATTGATCAACTCAGCAAACATTTATTGAACTTATGCTAAGTGTTGGGGGTGCGAATTTCAGCACTGGGGCAGTAAGTAAGCATATATGGCTTATGGTCTGGTGAAGAGCTAGACAAAAACATAAGTAAGCAAAAGATAAATATGATTTCAGTAAATAATAAGGACTTTGAAATTAGAGGAAGTTTTATATATATATATATACACACACATACATTTTTATATATATATACATGTATACATATATATGTACATAAATGAATATCTATGTGCATGCATGCACTAGGTTAATTTAGATAAAGCATGCAGAAAAGGCTTCTCAAAATGTATGATATTTGAGCTAAGACTTCAGCAACAAGAAAGAATCAGGCACCTGTTGGATCTTTTCAGGCAAAAGGAGCAATACATGCAAAAGCCCGAGGTGGGAATACAAGTAGAATGTTGATGCAAAGGAGAAAAGACCAAATGTGGGTATCTGGTTGTCAGAGAGGAAGAGAGGCCGTGATAAGATTAGGGAGGTGGTCGGTGATCAGATCATGAAGGATCATGTAGGCCATGAGAAGGAGATTTTACATTTTATTCTCTGTGCAGTAAGAATTTATTGGAGGATTTTAAGCGTAGGAATGCCATGATTGTAGCAGTGTTTATAAAACATGATTATCTTCCCTCAAATGTTACTGTACCTAAATTATACCTGGATGAACCTGACTTTAACATACCTACCATCAAAATTCCAGCTCCAATAATCAATTTATAAAAATAGAAGGAAAGAGGACTGTATTTAAAGAAGACTATAGTAATATAATCAGCACAATTCTGAGTTTGCCCTTAAACTCTACAGGACAAACTATCTAGTTTCTTCTACAAAATTTCAAGAAAAAAAAATTGCTAGATGCTAGAGGAGAAATATATAGATTACAAGAACTTTAAGAGATATTCATCAACACAAAGTATGGGACCTGTTTGGGTCTTGATTCAAGTTATTAAATAAGTAAATAAACGAACAGTTAGAGAAATGTTCATTTATCTAACATCTGAACACACATGGGATGTGGCTAAGAAATGTGATTCTATGGGTGCAGTTTTATATGTCTGTTTACAAAAGTGAAGGCTTTCTGTTTTAGAAACACATATGACAGATTTGCAGATGAACCTAAGTCTATACTTTGCTTCAAAATAATATTAGGATGGAGGAGGTGAGGTTGTAAAGAAAAAACGATTGGCCATGTTGAAGTTAATTAATGAGCTGTGGGAATTCCTACTGCTATTATATTGTATGCTATTATATTTATTATAATATATTCTATTATGATATTTTTGTATATATTTGGAGTTTTTCATAATAATTTTTATGTTTAAAAACACCCTGTTTATACTGTGGAGACGGAAAATGCAATGTCAAAAGTGGAAGAGGAGAACAGTCAGTGGACTCCTAGTTTTTGGAGTAAAAGACAATGAACTCAGGAGAAAGTGGTAGAAGTAGTGGGATGCAGATGGATGTGGGATGTACTTTTGAGACCCAGGTGACAATGTTTGCTAATGTATTGGATATACGAAGTGGAGGAAGAGAGGAAACAAGTATGACCTCCAGGGTTCTGGTTTGAGCACTGAGTAAATTGTCATGTCCTTTGCTGAGACAACGTCTTTTAGGGGACAAATACCTGAACCACACCAAAAAGTAATGGGGGTGCACAGGAGGCAGATTGTCTGGTGGCAGATCAAGGATAGATTAGGAGGATTGAGGCTTAAAGTCAAGGAGTCCATGGTAAAAGATCATTATGTCGATTTTGTTGAAAGGCGCTGAGCACATTGATTCAAGTAATAAAAGTAAGAATGGAGAGAAGGCAAGGGATCTAGAACATACTTAGGGAAAGGAATCAGCATGCCTTAATTGGAAGTGAGAAGGAAAGGAGGAAGAGCCCAGAGTGCCTTCAGGGTTATGGCGGGCATATGGTGGATGGTGAGCAGTATTCATCAGAACAAAACAAGTTTTTGAGGAAAAGATTTCAAGTTCAATTTGATTTTGAGAGGTCTTTAGTAGGAATGTCTTGTATAGTTAAATATATGAGCCTGAAGTTTAAGGGAGTGATGTGGAACAAGACCCCAAAAGTGGTGTGTGAGCAGAATTGCCCAGGGAACTTACAAGAAGACAGAAGAGAGGAAGGAATAGAGCTGGAGATGGAATATTGGGAAATACCAGCATTGCCAGCATAGAATGAGTAGAAGTAAGTGTGGGGAAAGATCGAAACGTGCCAAGAGAGGAGACCCCTATAAGAGGAATGTTGTAAAACCAAGGCAGGAAAGACTTCGAAGAAGCAGGACACTGTGATTGTGTTAGATGCTGCAGAGGTGTCTGAAAGATTTGGATTGGAAACTTCATCAGATTTGGCAATTAAAAAGCCATTGTTAAATTTTAGCAGTGTCACAGCCAGTGGAAGACAGATCTACATTGGGTTAAGCAGCTAATGAGAGTTCAGAAAATGGGAGCAGGGATTGCTATCTCGACAAAAATTGCAAGAAAATAAAACGGAAATTAGAAAGATCAAGAAGAAAAAAGAATTCTATTAAATATCAACCTGTTTGGATTGTTAAAAGTTTTCCTCTATTGCAGTTAATTAATCGGGAATTTAACTTCCATTTGCTTTATGGAATTGGGCTGCTAATGTGAAGGCTTTATGTTATGAATCACATTTAAGAGTTTGTAATTGGGAACGTATTTGAAAGAAATCTACATCCAGGCCGTATAATGCAAAACTGACTTCTAACTACCAAACTTACTTGTGTATTTGTTGCTTTAAAAAGCCTGCCAAGAATATAATGGGTAAAGAATTCTGTGTGCAGAAAATCACAGACGTTTGGGTCATAATATAGACTTGGTTTTTGAGTGTATCATGTGTTTATTCTGGTCTGATTGATTAGGAACCACTTAATAAAATGGAGAAAATAGATTGGAAAATCTAAAACAATATTTTTATACATAGTGATATCCCATTACCTTGTACAGAGCTTGTTTTTTAAATCAATGAGTGGTTAAATTTCTGATTTACATGTATCAGATAAGCTTATCGGAACTCCTAGCTCTATTCATAGAAAATTGTTCTTTCCAAAATTTGAACTGGTAGTTAAAAACATTTTGTAATTTACTTATATAAAAATCTTCTGGCCAGTGTACCGTCTTGAGAAAAAGTAAGTTGTTGTATTTTGTGTTTTTAAAAAATTTTGTTTGTGTTTTTTTGTTTGTTTCTAGGATTTTTATTTTGACCGTTTAGTCAATGCATTAGCTGATTGGTTAGTTGATTGATTGATTTGTCATGGTGTGAAAGTTTTGAGTTGGGAATATAGACTAGTGTAAAGGCTGCTTCAACGTTCTTTTGAAATTCAGAAATTGTACTTTTCTAACATAAGACACTCCTGATTTGATGAGAGGCCTAGATTCATGTTATAGGCATACATTGGCAATGGAAAAGAGTTTAGTCTCATTGTCTTTACATGTAAACCTTGGTAAAAGATACTGAGGTTTGCTAATGGAAAGAAAATTACCTCCGAACACTAAAACTTATTTTCTTAGATGGTATGGAAAAATCACTCTTAAGGCATTCATGTTTCATGTTTCTTATTCACAAGTGTACAGTCAGTAATCTTGAATCCTGAATCTTGATTTCATTATTTTACGGATCAGTACTGACATGACTTATGGGGTTGGAGAAAGTTTGATGACATTCAGGAACATCTGCCATCATACTCCATTGCATGAAAAGGACAGTGTCTGAGACCTATCCAAAGTGGAATTAAAAAAAAAAAAACTAACAGTAATAAACAGATTAAATGTTGCTTACTTTTCTACAGTCCCTGACCATTAGATTTAATCAAGTTTTAGGCTTTTCCAAAGCAGGTTGTAAAATCCCTCCTGTCACATTTTATTGCAAATGTTGCTTTCCAAGTTATCCATGAGAACAGCGCATTGAATCAAAAGAAATAATATTGTACCAGTGGCAATGATTGTTTTATAAAGCAAAGCACATTGTACAAGCTTGATGATAGCTAGAATTTGAGTACCCCTTTAGTTCTCTCTCTTTTCTTTAATGTAGACAAATCTCTTTGGAGTCTCCAAATGCTTATTTTATTTTGCTGTTTTGCTGCTCCTGCTTTTACTTATTCAGTGAGTCACTTATGGAAAGAGTTACTTGCTTGAGTTGATTTAATTCATATCATATAAAATTCTTTTTGCACTTATATCAAATTGATTCTATTATTCGCCATAATATTTTACCCTTCTTGTAACAGTAAAATGACAAGGGATGTTTTTGGACAGGCTCTGTAGTTCATATGAAAAAGAACTAGGAAAAAAATTGTCTTTTTCAGAAAAATAACACTGAAGAAACACAGCCATTTCAGAGCTGTAAATTACTTGGGAGAATGTTTTGTTTTATCCCCTAAAGGGGAAATTTGGGCCTGAAGAAGTGAAATAACTTGAAAAAACCATCTATAAAACTTGCTATATTGCTTAAATGAAACAAATCACATTTAATTGTATGTGAAGTCTTTCTTACTAATAGAAAATTAACACTATATTTAATAGTCTCATCTTGGTTGCAGTGAGTCTACATCGTGCCATTGTCCTCCAGCCTGGGTGGCAGAGGAGACCCTGTCTCCAAAAATAAGTCTCATCTTGAGAAAAATTATAGCTGCCTATGGGTTAAACCAATCTGGAGTAAAATAAAATCTAGCCATTCAAAATGTGCTAATAATTAATGAATAGCCGTGGTGTGGTAGCTTGTGCCTGTAGTCGTAGCACTTTAGGAGGCCAAGGTGAGAGAATCCACGAGTTCCAGACCAACCTGGACAACATGGCAGGATCCAATGTCTGCAAAAAGGAAAAAAAAACAGACCCTGCGCTTTAAGCCCAGGAGTTCAAGGCTGCAGTGAGCTATGATCGTGCCCCTCTACTCCATCCTGAGTGACAAAGTGAGAATCTATCTGTAAATAATAATAATAATGATAATGAATAATTATAATGTATTTTAATTATTTCAGGTAGGACTAGCCTATTAAGGAGTATTATTTACTCCAGAGGTCATTTTGCAACAATAGGGCTTTTACTCCTTAAATTTCCTTTACATGAGAAATAATTCAATACAATTAATATATTTAAAATTCTTTTTGCTTAATGACATTTTTTTTTTCATAAAACCCTCTAGGACTCATTTGCAAAGCTGCTTTGAAGTTAATTTCATGCAGATCTTCCTGATTTGTACTTGTGGTGAATTATTGTTAGGTTAAAAGGAAAATATCAGAAAAAATTAAATCTTCAAAACTTACCATTTATTTCATCTTTTGTTTAAATTGGTTTACTTTAAACTATGCAAGTGATACCAAGTACTTCAAGTCTGTAATAAATTAAAAGGACATGATAAAATCTTGCTATGAATTAATATAGGGTACAGCAGAATTGCTGTTTAATAATCCAGGTGTCTTCACCCAAGAACACTTATTAAGATACCTATCACCTCATTAAAACGTCCCTACAAATAAAAACCTCTTCCTGAGTGTGCTTTTCCTTTTAAACTATAATTTCAATAATTGGGGGAAGGGTGTTTTCATTATGCAAATGATTTCTGCTGCTCAAATCAGAGTTGCTTAATTGTCAGTGAATTGGTCAGTTTATATTTCCTCATTAATATTTGAAGTTTTAGTTGAAATCACTTCATGGCTCAAATGACCAGCTTCTGTCTTGTAGCATTAATTTAATTTATTGTGACCAGTGTCGGTTCAGTTTAATTTATGGTGTGATTTGTGATTGACAATCACTATTTGTTACTTCTTGGTAAAGTAGAACTTTTTTTCTTTGTCTTTAAATTACCAGAGCAATTTGAAGATGTGTATAAGTCCAGGGAAAGACAGATGACCACCCTGCCTATGTCCCATTTCTCAAAATATAATAAAATGTAGTGACTAAATACTTAAACTGATGATCTTGGAAGAGGAACTCATTGTACAGTAGAATGTAAAATGCTTTACATAACACATGTACTCTTTTCAGACGGTTCATTATTCACTTGGAGTGTGTCTAATGAGCGTTTTAGCTTCTTAGAAAATATACTCAACTCTCAGTTATAGGCTTTTGGATTCTCTAGTTTGTGGATTATCTGTAACAAAATGTTAATCCCAGCCGTGATTCCAAGTCAATTCCTTTGCTCAGGAATTGTAATTCATTTTTAATATTAGCCTTAGGAGTAAAAACATGATTAGCAATGCAGAATAATGCTTTCATTCAAAACCAATTAAAAAAACTTCCGGATTTTCCAACATAATGGGTAATTCACAGCCTTGCATGTCTCTATTATAATAGATCCAGTTTGATGTATTGAAAGATGATTTAAAATTGGTCACCAAAGTGTTTTTCAAGAAAGCATTCAATTTAGTTTTTAGCGATGAGGAAAATGCTTATTTTTACGTCTCATTGGAACAATATAAAATTGCACTAGATCTTAGCAAAATAAAAGTTCAGTTTCTGTTTTTGATCTGTTACAAAAGTCATGTTTTATAGAAACTCTACCACATTTGCTTTAAGCTAGCCATTCGTTACCCTTCGATGAAGTATCATTTTACAGTGTATAGAGAAACTGTCACTTATAAAAGTTATTTATTTTGCGGCAGTGTTATATAATCTGGTAAATTTTTATATCAGACGGAAAGAAAACACAGTTGAAAGGAAGATAGTAAAATAAATATTCTATAAATTCATGTTATATTTGCTAGATCTATTGGCTTTGCTTTTTAGAATTCTTTGTGTTTAAAACCAAAGATGGTAAATGTTATTACTCCTTGGATAAGTACATGGCTTACTATTTTAATATGAGTAGGGTTGTTAGTGTTGAAATAAAACTTGGTATATAAAAAGATTTTTAATAGCTTTCCAGCTTGTGGCATGTGTGCGTTTTAGGCAGTACGCTCCACTGGGTTAGAAGGGCCTTGCGTTATTGAATGTCAAAGAAGAGCTTTTCTTCAACTGTGCAGGATGCTTGTGCAAAAAGGATCGTAGGAAGGAAGCCTGTCAGATGCGCTTTAAAATTAAATAAGAAGAATTCAGTCTAACCCTCTTATTCACCCAGGCCTTACCTTTGAACTGACTTTACTTTCCGGCTGTTTTCTTAAGATGATTTGAATACAGTCCAAATAAATAAATAAATAAATAAATAAATTGTAAAAAGGTCAATGAAACATCTGCAATGCAAAGTCATTAAGAAAAATAAAAAGGCAATAGTTTTTTAATTAAAAAACAATCTAAAAAGGACTTTTTTCCCCCATTTAATTAGACCTCTGTGAGTCACTTTGCTGCCTCACTGTTTCCCAGGCAATATAGTATGGATTCAAGCGAGGGCTTTCTTCTGTAGTGTCTTTTACTGTTTCTGTATTCAGTGTGTACAAATTCACAGAAAGATTTCTTGAAAGATAGAAATAGTCTGTTGAGGGTAGACAACATCTAAAAAATGTATAAAAGGTTTGCCACCCCACCTGTGTACCAAATACGTGAATTTCGGTAGTCTGTCAGACAAGGGAATGCCAGCTTTTGACTGAAAATCTGCAGAACATTCTTTAGGAGAATCATTGACATTTAGTAATAATGATAGAATGTTGCTCTACTTCCACCATCTTGAACTTTCAACAATATGGCTGCCTTTACTTCCAAGGGTGCAGAAGAGAAGATAATCTCCTGCAATGAATAATGTGTACTATACTGAACTTTTAACTCAAACGTGTATTTCAGATATGCTAGTTTTAAAAAAGAAATCTTCACTCATTTTTATCTATGTAGATATACTTGCTGACACAAATATTCATTCTTGTTTTAACTGCTGAAGTCTTTAAGTGAATTGTGGTAGGACATGGAAGGAGGTAGGGCACAGTGGGAGAGGAGGTAAATATAGACTTTTCCGTGTATGTAGACTAGCCTTTCTAATCCCAAAACGCCTGCAGTTTTGGGTCCCTGCACAACTTTTTCCTTGGAGTCAACTTGGAAACCCTAAAATTGCACACGCAATTCCCAGATACTCTATGGCCAGGCTGACCAGATAGATACACTTAATGTGATTTTTACTAAAATATCAGAATAACCAGACACTAGATACTTTTTTAAGGAATTTGACTTGGTCAGTTCAGCAGTAGAAGAGAATGTGCATACACTTTTTTGCTATTAATCTCAAAATTATTAACTCATGGGAACTAATTTCTTTAGAATCATTTCTTCTTAGAAGTAAGTTGTTTTATCATTTGATTTTGTCTTATTTGATGAAAATGCTATGGAGCACGGCATTGGCTGAAATCAAAACAATACAGAAAAGTAAAGAGAAGAAACTTTTAAAAGCAGTCATATTCGCATATAATTAGGTCTAACCACTGTTTAAGTGACATACATTCTTCCAGAGAAATGCATTTTTCTATGCATGTGTTCATATGGTGGTACAGGTACATGATATATTTAACTGTATGTGATAAGAATCATTTACATATTCAGAACTACACGTTCCATCTTTTAGCCTCAGATCAAAATATGCTCCTTTAAGTCAATAAATTTTTCAGAAACATAATTTATTGCCTGTGTAGTACATAATTCTGTTTAATGCATTTTAATTCATTTACCCATTCTCCTGCTACTGATTGCTTCTAATTTTATAAATAACGGAGATACTTGCATTTTGAATATTATCATCACAATGATTTAATACATAGATTTTCATTTCTTTTTGTGTTATTCCCCCATTGCCCAGAATGACTATGCTTGCCTGTCTGTCAGTTTCAGGATCACAAATATAAGCCTAATTCCCAAAGGCACTTTCCACCTCATAGCTAAGTGACAAGCCTGCTTACTCCAAGGAAATATTTTAATCTGAATCTTTCCAATCTAAGGAAAAGAGCTTATAGAAATTAATTTTGATAAAGCATATTTAATCTTTTGCCTTCCTGGCTGTTGCTTACCTTATGAATGCAATGCACTGCATAGGCCAAGTAGGTACAAAAGTATCTAAAGCAAAAAGTTACGGTTTCTCTTCCGTTCCTCATCCTGCCCCAATTTTCCCCATCCCTACTTTCCTGTGGTACTTTTATATTAATGTTTTGATGCAAATCATTCCACACTTTATTGTAGGCTTGAACAGACACTTAAGGCTCCTCCCCTAGCCTCCCACAAAAATTGGGTGTCTTGCCATTCATTTTATTGTCAAATAGGCTCCCCCTACCTCCACTTATATACAGTGCTCAACCCTATAGTTAAATGTATGTATCTAATCCATTCTTTTAAATAGTGCATAATAAGCCGTGGTACCACAGGTGAGGTGAGATGTTTCCACGACTTTTGTGCCCACGGTTTTTGATGTCCTCACTCCCACCTGGCAGCCTGGGCCAGAACTTGCTTAACACTTGCTTGGGGGCAGCCTGGAACAAAGGACTAACAGGTGCGGGGCTCTTTCTGGGATGACACTGAATGGACCAGAGACATCTCCAAAGCTTCCCTGTACAACTGAGCCAGAGTAACTCGCTGTTGGAAGTTGCTTGAGGTGGCAGAGTGGCCTCCCTCCCTTCCCTGTTCCTCTTCTCTACCTGCTTTTCCTGGGAACACTTCAAAATAAATCATTTTATAGGAATGCCATCTCAGGGTCTGTTTCTGGGTACTCAAACTAAGACACGCTGTGTATATTATTATTTTCCTCCCTGTTACTGGACACTTCTGTAGTTTATATTTTTTTGGCTCTTACAACTACAACTTGTGTATATACCTTTGCATATGACTGATGTGTGTTTGTTTTCTGTTGTAGGGTAGATTCTTTCTAACATTCAGACTGCTGAATAAAGGAGTTGATACAGTTTTACATTTTTAATAGAGTCAGAAGAAGATCTAAAAAGGGGGCAGCAGTTCATACTCCTTCCAGCAGTGGATGAATGTGCCTGCCTGTTTTTCTATACTCTTAACAGCACTGAGATTACCAGTCTTTCCAATCTTTTTCCTAATCTGATGAGTCAAAACAGTTTTTGTTACAATTTCCATTTACCAGAATGCAGGACACTTAAGTCTCCTTACATTTGATCAGTTTTGTGTGTTTGTGCTCAGTTTTGTCATTTGCATTACCTTTGTGAATTGCAGTTTATTTCTCATTTGGCCGTTTTTCCATCCTGTGGGTTGCCGTAGGATATGTTTGTATTGGGATATCCTAACTCTTTGTCTGCATACATGTTGAAATGATTTTCTTCCAGTTGTCATTTGTTTGGACCTTTTCTCAGAAATCATCTAGGAAGAGAGGCAGCTAGAAATGCTGAGGATGTTTCTAAGGAAACATCCACAGTTTGGGAACAGTGCCTGTGAGTTAGGTTTGCAGTTTATCGATGTATACATTTGTGAGTCATGTGCCTCGTTCCTATTTGGGTCAGTGTGCACAACTTGAGTGAATGCAGACGGTCTTATTTATAGGAATATGCCTTAGGGATTCCCACAACAAAGCTTTTAGCATCGGTCCTGCGGAATGTCCCACTTACAGCTTTGTGTTCCACATTGAGACATGAGAGGCGGAAATGATCAGAGGCCTGGCTGTCCAAGTGTGTGGTTGTCAAGCACTTGTAAGAAAATGAGCTTCCACCAGAAAACGTGAGAGGATCAACTCCACTGTGCCTTCCAGATCAACTCATTTACACCCTTCAACAGAGATGTGAGCTCCAAAGTTAAATTTAAGGCTTGAATTGTGTGTCGTGATAGTTTATATTGATTAGACAATTGAGGCACAGGTGTGCACATGTGTGCGACACACACACATACACACACCCTCTATTCCATTCTCTCCTGTTGTAAACCTGAGCAAAGATACAGAAGCATTCTTTCTTGCACGTCTTTCCCCTATTATTTCCTTTTTGATACGTTCATTGAGTTTTTTTCATATTACTATGCCTCAGCTCATTTTCAATAATTATACGTATAAAATATTTACTGCTCAAAATAAATAAATGACTACATAATTAACAGACTTTGGTGAAATACACCTTTCCTTTTTGGAATAAAGTGTTAGAAATGTCTAATTAATAATATTTGAGCAAAGGATTTCTGTATCTAGTTTGTAGCCCCAATGATAGAATCATTAAATGGTGTGGTCCCAGGTTTATGGAGATAATCTTTTTAATCTCCAAATTCCTCAAAGCTTCTTTGGCCTTGGGGTTGTCAAACTTGCTTTTTATTGATCTCTGCATTTCAATTCATGCACATAAAAAAATTTTTCCCACTGGTCACAGTGAAGGAGCAACCCTGTGATATATATGTTTCCTAATTAAAGCTTAAATCTAGTTCCCTGCAATTGCACTTCTGAAATGTTGGAACCACAGAGTGAAATATTTTTAACTTTTCCCATCCATCACACTGGTTTTTAGGTTGCTAGTAATGTCAGCCAGAAAAGTATCTGAATTAGGAACATTTTTCTTAGAGATTTCTACTACACTTCTTAAATGGGTGAGTTAGTATTAAAGATATCACTGGAATTTATCCCAAATGTAATTGAATTTTTTATTGGTTTTAGGATATAGTTCTTAGTTTTTCAGTTCAGACACGAACCATGAATCATAGGAAGTAAGTAATGCGGCACGAGTGGGTGTCAGAACAGCAGTAAAATTTTACAAAGGAACTAGATCTTTTAGGAAGTCAAACCCTTTGCCCAGAGATGCTGTCCATTGGGCATTTTAATGAACAGCCTTTTGGGTATGTGGACAAGGGTGGCAGTATTAGGTGAGAACATTTGGAGTGTTGCATTTTGGCAGAGAATTTACTATTTCAAAAAGTATATAAAGATATCCTACTTGCAGAGCCAGAGTTAGCTATTCTGCCTTTTATGATGATTTAGGAAAGTCTATTTCATTAGAACAAATAGTTTCTCCTTTAAAATTTTCACCATGGTATTTTCTTTTTCTTCCATAAGGAGTTCTATATTTGTTTTAGATGTGAACAAAAGTTTTGATTCGATTTTTTACTTTTTTTTGTGGCACAGCAATGAATCTGGGGTTATTGTTTTAATATGACATTGGTGAAGACCACAGTTTTTTTGGATGAATGATATTAAAATGATCCAATAGAAAATGATCAACAGATGTTAGGTATGAATAGGTGCCTGGTGGTTTTCTCAGGGCTTTATAAATATTGCACCATTTATAGTACCCATATTTATCTACATAGTACAATTATCCTTGTTTTATGGGTGTGAAGGAAAAACAAAAACAAAAATAGGTTAAGTAGACTGGTCAGACTAATAATATACCTTGGCTAATAAAGTGAAAATCCAAAAATCCTTAATTGGAGTTTAGGACGTATTGACATATAAATTGCTTGAAAGATGATGATTAATGCTTTTTGGTCCTTGCAGTTTCACAAACTAATGGGTTAAATTACTATGTCTTCTGGTTTTCTCGTACAAGCAAATGGTTAACACCAGTTGTCTTGAGCAAGAGCCATTGTAACTGGAAAAAAACATGGTAAAATCCATAAACGTCTAAGTAATGAATTGTACCTCTGCAATTCTTTATACCATTAATCCTATTTAATAAAGCCTGTCTTTATTCACAGGAAGATCAACTTGAGCCAAGCTGTAGGTCATAATCCTTGCAATTCCCAGCGAGAATGCCTAAATGTTTGGGTTTTATTCATAAGTGCATGGACAGGTACAGAGTTTCAGAATTTATGGATAGGCACGCAGTTTGAGTTTGATAGGCACACACTGATTTTGCAAATGGAGACGTGCATATAAATAATAGTAAGTGGTAGTGTTCTTCAGGTACTTGATGAGGAAGGGTGAGGACCCAGCTCATACCTGAGACCTTATGCTCAGATAGGGCACAGGTAGGAGTCATTCAAATTTGTTATGTATACTTGCCTATGTATACAGCTAAGGTTTCAGAGTACCCCTTGTCCCTGTTAACAGGAGAATCTGAGGCTATCCAGGGAAGTAGAGGCTTTGTCCCCTCTATTTAGGAATTGAGAGTCATGTTGATTTCTTTGGTGAACTCATTTGGCAAGTAACATATAATTTCATTTCCTGTCTAAGAAAATAATGTTAGTAGTATAGATTTATGTCACAGGACATGATTTGTTATTAGATTACTTCTGTCTTAGTTGTGGAGATCAAGGTTATCGACTTGTAGAAGTGCATTGTTCTATTGGCTTTGAATTAACTAAGCCATATTGTCATGTAGGTTGCGGTCATGAAACCCTTTCAGTTTAGTCTCCTTTTCTGACTGCCTGCTACGTTGCTATCAGGATTCTTCTCATGGATTTGTGGCCTCTCGGTAACCATAAAATCAAAATACAGAAGACAAGAAGGATTTGGCTGACAGAAGCTTAAGGGATTTTATTGGCCTTTTTCCATTCCTTACTCTACAGAAGTCTTGTAATGTCCCAGTTCAAACACATTCAGAATGAAAAGCTCTCACAAAGGTTATGACTACAACTTCCAAGTATGCCCATTGATTTCAGTCTTCTTCCACCTAAACTCTATTCTTTGCCTTCCTGTATCATTTTAAGACATATTTACCAAATGCCTAGAACATTTCAGGCATGCCATTGGTTCTGGAGACATCATATTGACCAAGACTGACAAGATCTCTTAGTTCTTGGAGCTCATTTTCTAGTAAGGAGGAGACAAATAATAAATGTTTAAACAACTAGTAATCAAGATAATTTTAAATAGTAACTAGGCTACAAGAGATAAGAAAATCACAGTGTGCACAGAGAGTAGTGGAGACAGGAAAGTGGTTTACTATAGTCAAGGAGAACTGTCAGAGGAGGTGGTATCTGACCTGAGATCTGAGTGATGAGATACAACCACACATGGGAATTCTGTAGGATGACCTTTCCAGGGACAGGGAGACCAAGGCTGCCATGGAAGGTTGTGCAGTATGTGCACTGCACAAAGGCACTCAGCCAAGGGGAGATGTAGGGGCCGAAATCTCATGCTTTTCTTACAAAGTCGTGCTATCAGGTACAGGGCTGCATCCTCTCAGAGAATTAGGGGGACTTTTTTTCCCACAAAGGCTGACCCTTTTACCTAGCATATGCCGTGGGGAGAACTGTGTCCACCGGTGTGTGTGTATGTGTGTGTGTGTGTGTGTGTGTGTACATGTATACTTTTAAAAAAATTTAAATAAAGACAATGTTACAGGCTATCAGCAGCCTTGAGTAAATAAGCATGGAAGGTTGGCCCGTTATTGGAGCAGAAAAAAGGCTAATATATTTGGAGTGTAAAAAGTGAGGGGAATATAGTCGTACAAGGTGAAGCTAAAGAGGTAGGCAGGGGCCAGGCCATGGTGGTTTTGTGAAGAGTTTGGATTATATTCTAAGTATTATAAGAAGAGGCCTTTGAAAAGTCTTCTTTAAGGGATGATATCATTGTAACTATGTTTTTCAAAGGTTATCGGGATATGTAAAGTTGAAGAGAGAAACTTATCAGGACAAAACCCTAACTCCCACATTACCCCACCCTCTTCTCCACCCTCTCCTTATCCTGATCTGAAAGATTTTTGGTTCTAACTTTCAATGTCTTTGACTTCTCTGCTGATAATCAAAACAGGCCATAACTAGAATCTGGTAGCACCCCACTTCAAGAGACTAAAATGTAAAGACAATAGGAAACATATCTTTTCCACCTTTTCTATCAGTAGACTCCATACATGGCTTCTTTGTTTGACAGGCATATTCTGATTTCAGGTAAATGAAAGAAATGCATGGAAGTCTTTTATTTTTTTAATTTTTTTATTTTTTTCAGAAAAGCTGACCACATTAATAAATTCAAGCAACCCTGGTCAATGTGGTAAAACCCTGTCTCTAATAAAAAATACAAAAATTAGCCAGGCATGGTGGTGCATGCCTGTAGTCTCAGTTACCTGGAAGGCTGAGGCAGGAGAATCACTTGAACCCAGGAGATGGAGGTTGCAGTGAACCAAGATTGCACCACTGCACTCCAGCCTGGGCGACAAGAGTGAAACTACGTCTCATAAATAAATAAATAAATAAATAAATAAATTGAAGCAGTGACTGAAGGAAAGTGGTAGGTTTGACTGTAATCTGGGCAAGTTTACTTCCTAATTCTGTTTGTGTTCGATTGTAAGATAACTGATATGAGACATTACTGAGACTAGCATATAATAAGGTTTACCAATACAATTACATTTGTAAGGGAAACTTGAGGAGCTTCTTTTGAAACCAAGGCAGGTTGGCAAATTGGGTTACCTGGTATTGTGAAATACCAATGCCATTAGTGTAAGCCTGAAGTAGAAAAATTACCTTGTCATCACCTAAATGAATCAGGATTAAAATGCATTAGATAAGTTTATTTTGTGAAAATACAACATCAGATTGTAGGATTTAGGGATTACTTAATGGTATTTGCTGCCATCTAAGAAAACCAATTTTTTTTTCCCAAAATGATCATGAGCTTTATAAGAAGACCTGGACAGATATTTTTAGACCTAAAATTTCAGAGTGTCACAGGATTAGAAATGGATGATTTCTTTAGAGAAAAGTAAAATGAGACATAGGATCTTTTAGGCCTAACAACAGAGCAGTAGATTTTAGTGATCTGCTCTTAGTCATGCAGGAAGAAAATGAAAAACAAAAGCAAGTACATATTAAATTCAGTGGGTCTCAATGCTCTCATTTTTCTTCTGTTCCTAACTATATTGTAAAAGATCTGGCTGGGTGTGGTGGCTCATGCCTGTAATCCCACCACTTTGGGAGGCCAAGGTGGGTGGATCACAAAGTTAGGAGTTCAAGACCAGTCTGGCCAAGATGGTGAAACCCTGTCTCTACTAAAAATACAAAAATTAGCCAGGCGTGGTGGCCAGTGCCTGCAATCCAAGCTACTCGGGAGGCTAAGGCAGGAGAATCGCTGGAACCAGGGAGGCAGAGGTTGCAGTGAGCTGAGATTGTGCCACTGTACTGTAGACTGGGTGACCGAGCAAGACTCTGTCTCAAAAAAAAAAAAAAAAGATTTGTTCCAATAAAGAAGTCCGGTTTAAGGAGTAGATCTCTGTTAACATAGGAAAGATGATAGCCTTGGCAGGTCTATATTCAAAATTTTAATGGATTCTCCACCACTCTGCCTGAGGAGAAATAAGAAACAAATAGATCAAATAGACTTAATAATATAATAACCCTGCAGAACACTGTTGAATAAGAGAAAGAACCCAGACTGAGTACTCCAAAGTGAACAGATGTGACTGGTTAATTCAGTTGCCCTTACTAAGCAATAAAGGGAATTAAACCAGGCACGTTTCATTACATGGAGTATCCTCACACCCACTCTTCTTTCCAGATTCAATGCTGCTTAGAGTCTAAGACTTATCATCAAAGACCAGGGTGAAACCAAACACTATCAATCCCGGAAGTGACATTTCACCTTTTAAATGCATTGGTGAATTTAGAAAGCTTCTGCCGTGCCTCTACCTAAATTAATCCCCCTTTAAAAGGGTACATATGAACTGTTGTCTTTTTGCTTTATGGTTTGGCTTCCTGTTAAAAGGTTCTAAAAAATTTATATAAACCGTCATGCCAACCTGTTCTCTAGCTCTAACAGAAGACTTTCTTGGGTGTAGTTTACTGTTTATATACAAAGTGTGTACATGGTCTAAATGTTTTTCTAGCACATACTAGGCCCTCAATAAACATTTTTAATTATGAAGTGGATGTAAGAATGAATAATTTATCTTATTGGTTTCCTGTATATTTTTTGAAAATCTAAATATTTGTGGTTAGTTCAGTGGTTTAAAAAAAAAACAGATTTTTTTTTTCTTCAAGATGCCATACTCTTCTAAAATGTGATGGAAGTGTAGGGAACATAGTAATTTTTATTTATATCATCGCAGAGGGGAACATTTATCATCATTTTTAGACTTAAGTAGGGGAAGTAAAAATTCTCTGCATAATGATCTTTTAGTATGTGGGTGTTTGGCTGAGGTTGCAACCTGGAAATTACCTTTTAAACACCAGCATTTCTCCACACAGCATATGGAACTTTATTAACATAGCATAAGAATATATTTTTTGATATGTTTATTATATATTCATATACATCCCAGGATTATTGGTCATCTTGTTCTTAATGAATTACTTATAAAATAAACTTGAAAAACCTCTTCCCCATTACTTAGAAAATTATTATCATATGTGATTTTTGTGAAGTATTTACAAATTATTGTTTGTATGTTTGTTTGATATCTTGCCATTTCACAGTGACTGTGTTTCATGATAAGGATACCAACATTAAACATCACACACTGGTCTGAAGTGGGTAAATCAAGTTATATGCTACAAGAACAAGATAGTCATGTTTTTTTCTCACATTTGCATTGACTGTCCCTGCTTTTCTGGTCTGTGATGTTGAGTTACTATAGTACTAACTCCAATTAGACCAAAGCTGTTTATTTTTCTGTCTCTCTTAAACTGATTTACTTTTCCCTTTTCTGCCCTGAGTAATAATCCTCAGAGGCACAGAAAATGAGAAGAATTCCACCATTAAAACAGGGAGAGAGGCCTCCTGTCTACCGTCCTTTCCTGAAAAATCATTAGTGTACATTGCTGATCATGTTCAGTAATATCATTTATCATGCTACTCCATTGAATTTCTGGTTTTCAGTGGAACAGAAGGGAGATAAGACCAAAACCGTAAGAATTCCTGATGATGTGAACACAATTTTTTTAAAAAAGGAATACATAAATTGCCTTTATATTAGCAAGCAATAGTTTTTCTCCTGTCTAACTTTTGGATTCAGCAAACTGGAGCTAGTTCTTATCTGAGTAAAGAAAATGTGATATATACATATAATGGAATATTATTCAATCTTAAAAAAGAAGGAAATTCTGCAATATGCGGCAACATGGATATGAACCTTGAGAGCACTATGCTATGTATAATAAGCCAGGCACAGAAACACGTATAGTAGTTTACTTTTTTTGTCAGTCTATTAAATCTATCCTAACCTAGTTGTCAGCTTTTCCTCAAACTGTTTCCCCGACATATTAAACAGTTAGATAATGGCTGCCAAGGTTGAATGGAGCAAAATACTTTCTTATTCATGTTTTGTGGTAGAGAGAGAGAAACTGGCTCCTTATGAATATCTGGAGAAAGGAAGAATTATCCAAGAAACCTCTAGTAATCCTTTAGCTAAATTGCATCAGTCATTTATTTTTTTTTGCACCCATTTCTGAGACAATCACTAGCAAGAGGGAAGGGAATTACTGTAACTTTATACAAATCAGAGCTCATTCCTGAAGTTGGAATCAGCTTTTCTCTTCCCTTTCATGGTTTACAGAGGAGATAACTGAACATTGGTGAGATTTCAGAAAGAAGAAAGACAAGATGAATGAATTCTGAGTAAAAAAATCTGTCCTTTGTGGAGGGATTAGGTAATTTTCTTAAGGCTTTATAACTGCTTATTGGTGGTCCTTAAACTTATCTTCAGGTCTTTTTCATTTCAGAAGCCCAAGCTTCTATATTGCCTCTTGTGATGAATATCGGGCTTTACCTATGAGAATATATTTTCAATAAAATGCTAAAAATCAGTGCAACGTTGGACAAGTAATTTTGGCCTCAGTTTCCCTGTGTGTACAAAGAATGAACTTATTATTTCAGTCTTTGTGGACCATTTGGTTTTTGTCCCAAATAACTGCTCAACTCTGCCATCATAGCAGGAAAGCAGCTATGGACAATATGTAAACAAATGGGTGTAGCTGTGTTCCGTAAAACTTTCTTAACAGTAAATGAGGTGGTCCATGGGCTCTAGCTTGCCAACTCCTGAGCTAGAGGATCACTACCCTTCTGAGTTTATAAATTAGTAGCATTTTAATATATATTTTCAACCAGAAACTTTTATTCTAGCTGTATTTCAATATTAGACAATATATCATAGATTTAAGAAATATTAAAATTGATAGCTATTAAACCTTTAGATTGGATTTTTTTTAGTATGAAATTATAAAATTTATTCTTTGCTATATGAATGCATATAGGAAACTTGTCTTATTTTGTGATGCCATAGCATCCTTGAAACCTTTTCTCCTCGGTCATGGTGCCATTTATTTATTAAAGTAGCATTCCTGTCTTCATGGACATGCTAACTTGGGAGATGACAAACAAGTCGATGAAATACATGTAGGAAAAAGGGAAATAGGAAAATGGGGAAAAGACCTTTACACATTTGTCAACAATCAGGTGTCCATCTTTTATAAAAACACAAAACCTCTGTGAAAAATTACATTGAATAGTCCTTTAGGATTCTTAATCTTCTTCATAATATATTCTTTCCTTAATTATAAAATGTGCTGGTAGATTAAAGGTATATCAAGCCACTCAATCACTTTCATTAACCTTAAATGAGCTACACCGCGTATGAGAAGACTTGTACAGTCAATTTCCCCTGAAATAATATTTCACAATTCTTGTTACTCCAAAAGTAAGATAAATCAGTTTAAGTGTTTCATTGCAATGGGTCATTGTTACACCCATAAAAAAGAAGCAGAAATTCAGCCCTGTGATTCAGGCAACAATAAAGCTAATTATTGAAAAGCTTGATAGCGAAAAACCATCTTCCCTGTTCCTTTTTTTTAATGCCACTAAGCAACAAACAGAAAACAAAACAAAAAATAGCAACATAAACCAGACATCATTGAGGTCATTGACTGAAGACAGTAATGAAGGTTCATTATGATCATAGCATACTCCTTTGCTTCTACTGAGAACAATATGTCATGAGAAACAAACATTTTAATTTTAGGATGGCAGACAGGTAATCATTCATTTATGTATCCACATGCGGGAAAATCAAAAGTAAAATGTAAGGACATGAGACTTCTGCCGGCATCTAATCTCTATATCTTCATTCACCCCCATTGCCATAGACATATTTTGGAAAAAATATTCAAGGCATGGAGGGTAAACAGAAGTGAAAGAAAATTTAAAGATGATCTACACTTTTCAAGAGGGCAACCAGGTGACAGAGACCTCTGATCTCGAGAAGAGGCAGTCAAGTGGATCTATCCTGAAGAAAGGCAATTCTGTTCTTGCAGCTTCAATTCTCACATTTGTAAAATGGAACAAATAATACTTTCCCTGGCTGACTCAGAGGCTTGTTAGGATCAAATGAGAGAATACATGTGAAAATGCTTTCTGATCTAATGTAGCTTTATGGAAATGAAGGGTTTAAACATCTTGCCTAAAGTAGATTCCTTCACAAGTCTGGTCTTCAGACCTAATTGCGAGCTTTGCGTTCTTATTTTCTACCGATGCTACTAATTTGTCTCTTTCCTTTGGCTTATCTTGCCTAAATTCCCGAAATTAGAGATTTAGCTAAAAAATATTTTTTTATCCATCCATCCATCCATCCATCCATCCATCCATCCATCCATTTATTTCGTATTGGCCACTTGCAGTTGGGGTGATTCTTCAGAAAAGAATCAGCAATTGAATTATCTTGATGAATATTTTCAGGTAGAGAAGGACTTTCCAAACAAGGAAACTGGTACAGGAAAAGCCAAAAAAGAAAACGATTGACAAGCTATTTGATGTGGTTAGATTGCTGAGTAAGACCACAAAATGGGCTGGTAGGGGTGGTTGTGGAGCAATTGTGAAAGACTCAGCTTGGCAATTTGGACTTTATCATGGAGGTAACAAATAGCACATGTTTGTTGTTGTTATTGTTATTGTTTTGTTTTGTTTTTTTGAGACAGAGTCTCACTCTGTAGCCAGGCTGGAGTGCAGTGGCGCCATCTCGGCTCACTGCAACCTCCACCTCCTGGGTTCAAGCAATTCTCGTGCCTCAGCCTGCTGAGTAGCTGGGACTACAGGCGCGCACCACCGTGCCCAGCTAATTTTTGTAGTTTTGGTAGAGATGGGGTTTCACCATGTTGGCCAGACTGGTCTCAAACTCCTGACCTCAAGTGATCTGCTCGCCTTGGCCTCCCAAAGTGCTGGGATTACAGACATGAGCCGCTGTGCTCTGTCAACAAGTTTAAAAAATTTAGACAAATTCTTTGAAGATCTGGGGGCTCTCGAGCCCTAAAATTTAGGGTATATTAATTTAACAAGCTTGCTTTCCTTCTAGACAAAGGAAAAATAACCTTATTTAGTGCCAAGAGCAAGTAAATAATTTAACAAATTCTAGTTCTTTGGGGACAAGAGGTTGCATAGGTTGGAAAAAAAATGAATAATGAGAAATGGAGGTAGCATAACAAAATCTGGGAAAATGTCAAAAAGATTATCCCTATTTCTAAACTTTACATGGATCCAGCCCTATGCCCTGCAAGGAGAAATACTCACCTAGTATTAAAGTTCATTATCTTCTGACCTGGCCTGTCATGCCTCTGTATATAATACACTTTCCATGGGAAAATTATCCTGAGTAAAATTTTGCTCACAAACACTTTTGGAACATAACCTATGTGTGAGTAGTTCTGAGGTCAGGGGGAATTTCACTCTCTGCATTGAAGGACCTAGATGTCAACATTCTGTATGCTTGAGGGCTCAGGTTATTGAAAATAATTCTGGAAGTTACAGAGTATTAAGAGTGCTAGGAAGAAACTCAGAATACTTTTTCTTCTTCTCCAATTTTATAGCTGATGAAAGGGTTGTTTGCATATATGGATTCCTTGGGTGTACTTGATCTGCCCAAACACTGTCCTGGGACTATGGGTGTACTATGCCCACTGGGTAGGACAAAGGAAACCTCAGGAAACCTCTCCAAAGTGAGGTGAAAGGTGATGCTAGTAAGAGCATTCCATCTGACACAAACGTCTTACCTGTAAAATAAGGAATGTGTTCCAGACAGGTTATAAAAGCCTCTCTGTGCAGCTGATTGAGCCTTCCTTTGGGAGGTACAGGGTTTTTTTTTTGTTTTTTTTTTTTTGACATGGAATTTCTCTCTTGTTGCCTAGGCTGGAGTGCAACCTCCGCCTCTCAGGTTCAAGCATTTCTTCTGCCTCAGCCTCCCGCGTGGCTGGGATTACAGGCATGTACCACCACACCTGGCTAATTTTGCATTTTTAGTAGAGATGGGGTTTCTTCATGTTGGTCAGGCTGGTCTTGAACTCTCAACCTCAGGTGATCCGCCTGCCTCAGCCTCCCAAAGTGCTGGGATTACAGGGGTGAGTGCGCCTGGCCTTGAAGATACAGGTTTTTATTGGTGTGAGTCAGAAGACAAGTGAATTGCCAGCCTTGCCTGTCTCTTGTTACCAAAGTTTGCCCAAAGTTTCTTTGGGAAGTATTCCAGAGAGATGAGAAGTGGTATATATCCCATGTCTGCAGTATGCCTTATTAATAGCAAAAAAGAGATCTTTTCTGAAAAGAGGTATAAAAGGGATGAAAGTACTTTTAGAAGGAGACCTAGGCTGAGCATTGTGGTTCACTCCTGTAATCCCAGCACTTTGGGAGGCCAAGGCAGGTGGATTGGCTGAGTTAGAGAGCAGCCTGGGCAACATGGTGAAACCCTGTATCTACTAAAATACAAAAAATGAGCTGGGTGTGGTGGTGGGTGCTTGTAGTCCCAGCTGCTCAGGAGGCTGAGGTATGAGAATTGCTTCAACCCAGGAGGTGGAGGTTGCAGCGAGCCGAGATCACACCACTGCACTTCAGCACTTTAACTGGGGCAACAGAGTGAGACTCTGTCTCAAAAAAGGAAAAAAAAAAGAGACCTAAACTTCTTTCCACTTGAAGATGCAAAAGTGGCCTATGTCTCATAACCTTTCACATAAAATAAAGCAGACAGGGTTGTTAAGAAGTAAGTAAGAAAAAAATGACTTTCTTTGATTTGGAGGAAGTCATTATATATGTGAGTTAAATTTACTCAAATGATTACTGCAGAACCCAAATACGGTAGTACAGGAAATTAATTGCGGCAAAAATTTAAAATGCTATAAAAAACGGCGTTAATTTAATTTCCCATTACTTTGTAGAATGCACAGAACATAAAATTCACAGAACAACTCATAAAGCCAGTCACTTTATTCTTCCGACTGTGAGGCTGTCCTCTCACCTTCATGTTGTAGTTTTTTAAGGAAGAGATTATGTTCTTTAACTTAAAGCATATAGTAATGCATGCTAGTTATTATTATTGTTGTTTTGCCCTTGATTCAGTTGTCCAAATTAGTTTATACTATGGAAATTCATATAAGTTTATGTTCTTCAACACCCATATCCAAGGGTCTTCATATCACATTTAATCTGTTCTTGAACTTACCTCTGTAAGTTGGATCTACTATCAAAGAAATTCTTTACATATGCTTGTTAAAACAAGACTCCAAAGAAACAGAAACACAGTAATTGAATAACAAAGTCTAATATGGTGGTTCAGATCAAATACTCCAATGAAGAGTCAGTTGGAACTTATGAAGGCAGGACTTTTTAAAAGTAGATGCAGCCCAAATGATGATTCTAGCTTGCAAATATGGGTCACATTATGAAAACCAGATACAAAGGTTGCCAGATGCAATAGAGAATACATGGTTAAAAGATGGATTTCAGAGTAAATAACCAATAACTTTTTATGTAAATATGTTCCATACACTATCTAGGCCATACTTAGGCTAAAATAGTTTTCATTGTTTATCTGAAATTCAAATATAACTGCATATCCTGTATTTTTATTTTCCAAATCCGGCAACTTGACTCACGTGGCATCTTTATGAAAGTGGATTTTAGTTGTCTCCTTCTAAAATTTGGAAGATTTTACATAGAAATAAACTTTCTTGTCCTCTTTTGAAAAATTTGGCAATCTGGCAAAACTACGCCTAAGTGACAACAATTAGCTGGCTGGAAATGTAGTTGCCACTCCCTTTATGGAGCATGTACTTTCCCTTTCTGTCATCATTGTCCCTTTCCCTCATCATTGTCTTTCTTCTTGACTTTTTGACTAATTTATCTCACTGTCTCCTGGAGGCCATTGACTTTGGGATCCTCACTGTATTGGCTATATAGGAATTTGGAATATTAATGTATTTTGCTCATTTTAGCATGGGCATCTTAAACAAAGGTTCCAATGTATGCTAAGTTAGTAAAGACTAAAGCAGAACCTATTTACTCTATGATCTGTGGATACTTTGCCAAGGCATCATCTAGCTAAATGGAAACAATTTCTTCAGAGCTGTGGTGTACTAATATGGCCTCTGGGACTTATTACCCACTGACCCTCTTAAATGCTCCCTCCATCCCCATTCCGAGAATTTTAGCTTCTAAGACTCTGGCGACTGACAAACGAAGAATAATAATTCTAACGTTCTGCGCTACTGGGTCCAATCCAAGGACAATAACAGGAATACTTGCACTCCCTTGCAACTAAACTTCATTAGCAATTTCCATCTTACAGTGCTTTAATACATGGTGTTCAGAAGTGGTTAAAATGAAATGGAGGATATTAACTTACACTGATAATTTCTTGAATTATGCTTGACTTAATAGGTAAAGAGTATTGCTTGCATTATACCTGTCACAGATGAGAAAGTCATACCTGGATGAATGTAATCCTTCTATTGGTTTGTGTGGACACAAAACATCAGAGGGTTATTTGAAAATCTTTTGAGATTCAGAGAAATTAGATGTGATATTAATACTACAAACTCACCATATGAGCATAAAAGTGTTGATAATTTTCGAAGGTAAAATGCATCTAATAAAAATGTCATTCTTTTGTTGCTGTATCTCTGAAGGATGACTGTTTATATTTACAGCATTGAACAGAACAGCAGTAGAATCAGAGTCAATGAATTAAAATAATCTCTTTCCATGACCACTCGCTGTTATCTTTTCAGTTTTATGCACTCCTAAGCCAACGTGTTCTCTGAGAATGCATCTATATGTCCAAGATAGAAATTGCAATATGGAAGTTTCCAAGTTATTATTAGGGAGTAAATGAGCCACATATTATTGTTAAGTCTACAAGTCTAGATTCAGCCACACTTTTCTGCTCTACTGTTGGACAGAAAACAGTTTCTGCAGTGACTTGTTTTTAGGTCAACACTTTACTTATAAAACCAAATCATTTAAGAAGGCTTGCTATTGGAAAGTACCATTATCAAATATATAATTCATATATATATATATGTGTGTGTGTGTATATATATATATATATAGGAATATGTGTATGTACATGAGAGAGAATGAGAGAAATTTTTTAAAAATTCACAAGTCTGGCATTTTACTCAAGGAAAACACAGTTAGATAAATTTAAGCATATCCGTTTCAAACTAAGGTAAGAGGATATTCAGGCAAACTAACAAGCCTTAAGAATAGATATTTATCAAAAGTGAATGTTAACAGTTAACAGAGAGTCTCCAATTATTTCTTTTGGGTTTAGTCTTCAGCCCTAAAACTTTGCAAACATCTCAAAATTTTGGTAAATCATTAGAAAATCAAAGGCTTTTGCTTACAATGTGTTGTTAAATGTGACATGTGCATTCTTGTAGTCATTAAACAGTTATTGAGGTGCCCTTGTTTGCTGGTCATTGTTCTAGACACTGGAGATAGAGTGGAGAGCAGCAGAGACAAAGCCTGTCTTCTCCTACAGTTTGCATTGCAGTGAGAGAGAACTAAGGTAAGCAATAAACAAGTGGTTTTCAGGCAGTGTCAGGGTCATGAAGAAAAATGGAGATGGGAGTGAGAGACACCTAGGGTCAGGGGTAGGGAGGCTATTTTATATTGGGGAATCAGATTTGGATTAGCAAAGTGCAACCATCCATGTAGGGATCTGCACTAGGAGCTTTGCAGGGGCAGAAACAACAGCAAGCAAAAGTCCTAAAGGTGGGACTAGCTTAGCCAGTCAAGGAACTAAAAGAAAGTTATGGAGGCTGGATGCTAGCAAGCCAGGGCTAGAATGGGGAAGATGAAGCTGAGAGGTAAGCAGTCTAGACCATGAAGGAGCATCCATGCATATACTCCTCTCAGCCCGAGACTCCCAGATTTATCTTTTCTCAATGCCTGATGGCCTTCTGTTACTTCCTCTTTCAAAATTTGTCAGCATCTTCCCACTGCCTGCAGAATGAAGTTATATCTCTTAAGCATAGCACCTCTATTCTGGCAGCACATTAGAGTCACTGAGACATCTTTTAAAAATACGAGTGCTTAAGTCCCACCCCATCCTGATTAAACTGTAGACTTGACAGTGATTTTTTTTTCTTTTTTTTTTGAGATGGAATCTCACTCTGTCACCCAGGCTGGAGTGCAGTGGCACAATCTCGGCTCACTGCAACCCTCTGCCTCCTGGGTTCAAGCAGTTTTCCTGTTTCAGCCTCCCAAGTAGCTGGGACTACATGCACATGTCACCATGCATGCCCAGCTTGTTTTTGTATTTTTAGTAGAAACAGGTTTTTGCCATGTTGGCCAGGATGATCTCGATCTCCTGACCTCATGATCCACCCGCCTCAGCCTCCCAAAGTGTGGGGATTACAGGCGTGAGACACCGTGGCTGGCTGACAGTGATATATTTATCCAGCTTCCAGCTGATTCTAAGGTACAGGTGATGATGATTTAGATCTGTGCAATCCAATAGAAATATAATACAAGCCACATGTACTTTAATGGCCACACTTTAAAAAGTAGAATGAAATAAAGTTAATTTTAATAATATACTTTGTTTAGCCCAGTATGTCCAGGATATTACCATTTCAACATGCAGTCAATATTACAAATATTTAAAATATTTTACCTTCTTTTTTCACACTTTATCTTTGGAATCCAGTATGTATTTTACATGTAGAGCACATCTTAATCCAGATTATAAATGTTCATCAGAAATATTTGGTATACATTTAGAGTTTACAAAATTTATAGTTGAAAGAAGTAGATTCCCATATACAAGTTGTTCATCACACACTTAAAAGTTTTCCAATAACTGAATACATTTCCATCATTTAAAAATTTAATTGTAAGGCCAGGTGCGATGGCTCATGACTGTAATCCCAGCCCTTTGGGAGGCCAAGGCTGGCAGATCAGGAGTCAAGAGATCGAGACCGTGCTGGCCAACATGTTGAAACCCTGTCTCTACTCAAAATACAAATATTAACTGGGCGTGGTGGTGTGCACTTGTAGCTCCAGCTAATCAAGAGGCTGAGGCAGGAGAATTGCTTGAACCCAGGAGGCGGAGGTTGTAGTGAGCTGAGAAGGCGCCACTGCACTCCAGCCTGGCTACAGAGCGAGACTCCATCTTAAAAAAAATTAATTGCAAATTAATTAAATAAAATTAAAAACTAAATTCCTTAGTCATATTAGCCCCATTTCAGGTGTTCATTGCCCATATATGTCCAGAAGCTATCCTGTTGGGGAGGTAAGCACTAGACTGTATGTAAGTGGAACCTACTTTCCAGTATCACAGAGTACTGGGTAAAAAAATAATAAAAACAAAATGAAAAAAACACCTTGAGTTTTATAGTCAGACATCAATCCCAACTCTGTGCTGTCAGATTATACATTGGTTAATGTCTGTCGGTTTTTATTTTCACATCTACAGAATAAGAATAACATTACCACATTGCCATTAGAATGAAATATGAAGATAGTAGGTCAAGTTCCTAGTATAGTGCCTGCTATATATAATCAGCTTCTCATTAGTTAAATCTTTCTTCTACCTCATACCTCTCTATCTATCCCTTGCCTAAACTTTCAACTCAATTGAACCCCCATATTAAAAAAAAAAGATGAAAATTTTCATGTCTGTATACTTTGGTCATGATTAGCTTTCTCTCTAAATTTTTTTCATCCCTATCATTTTTTCTCTTCTTGGTTATTTTGCTCATGAAGCATCCCACTAAACAAGAAAATATACATCTATTAGTGTATATTTTAAGATACTTTACTTTTGGCACTGATTGCATATATTTTGTGGATTCTGTCTCTGAGTCAGTAACTGGACACTGCTCAGCCACAAGCCAAATCTGGCCCACAATCCTGCTTTATTTTGCCCAGTGCAGTGTTGGCTCAGACAGGGTTAAAAACAAATGGTCGCTAGCATTTAGGAATCAAATAGATTTACATAGAACTTAGATGTGCAGCTTCACATGAAAATAATAGGAAGTAGCATTGGTAACACAAGACCTGCATTTCCACATTGTAATCTGCTGAGATGAATTGAAGCTATTCCCTTTAGGCCACCTGTGTTCTCCAGGTGCTGACCGTCTCCAGTATTCCTTCTCATTTTTCTGATTCTGAAGCTGAATGTCAGTTGTTGTTTATCATCACTCATACTAGCAATTTTGATATACCTCTTACACTTCTGTCTCTAGGCAAAATATGCCAATGAATCTACCACTTCTGATCTGTTTCGTTGTTAAATCTGTCTTCTGTAACTCCATACCTTCTCCATCCCTTCAAAAAAAGCCAAGGTCTTTAGCATGCACAGGCATTAGATGATTTTCATCTGATTCCCAGTGCGGTGTGTAGAATTTTAGAGATGGGGCTTGAGTGCTTTATTTGATATGAGATAAATGAATATCCTGAAATGTGTCTTTTGCCTTACAAATGTGTGGAAGTTTTCCAGTTTGGGTAAAAGCCAAGAAGATCACATAGAGCGATCTTCAAGCCCAAACAAAGGACAAGCCACACTCGCAACAGTTTTAAACAGGATTTTTTGGAAGACAGTAGCAACATAGCGAATGAGCTACTTGAAGCAGAGTCCATTGATTTCTTTTTCAGATCAGTCAACGTTTTGATGGTAGTGCATGATTACATCTAAGATGCTAGCAAAGCCTTTGGGAAGCAAAAGAACAGATATCACTTAACAACTTCCGTCATTGGAGTAAGACCCCAGAATAGGAATGTATATATTGTTTAGTTCTTAAGAGTCTCTTCAAGGACTTAGGGAAAAATTTTACATTTCCATAACCAAATTGAGAAACTTTGACATATGATTTTATCCTTTGCAACCTAGAGTTGTATTGAGAAGGTAGGTTGAAGGATATTTTCAGAGGATGTGAATTACTAAGGAATTACTTCACATTTTGAAGTTTTGACAGTTACTTTTTGTTTTTTGAAATAGAAATGTTTTCAGAGGTCATTAAGCTAAAGTTTCTCATTTAATGCTTTAGAAACGAGGTCTAGGGAATGTTCACTGGTTGAGCCCAGTACACCCAGCTAGATACTGAGGAAGTTTCTACTTGAATTCAAATATCCTTTCATTCGGTAAAGCTCGTGAAATGCTCATCTATTAGCACTTAGTTTATATCTAAAATTATGTTAGGATTATAAGAATAACACTGTTAACTTTAAAAAAATGATAACTATTTTGTTATTTTGGAAAATTATGCCATTGGGATAGATCATCATGTATTTTTTAAAAGTACTTTAATTCTGAAAAAATTCAAACTAGAAATATATGTATTGATTTTTTTCCTATTATAATGCATGATTATTTTAATTTGATTTAAATAATTCAGGAACATATAAAGAATGCAATGTCATCTAAAATCTTACATGCAGAGATTAGCAATATTAGTACTTTGGTGCATATTGTTGCAGATATCCATATACAATTTTACATAAATTGGTTGGATGTGGTGGCTCACGCCTGTAATCTCAGCATTTTGGGAAGCCAAGGCAGGTGGATCATTTGAGGTCAGGAGTTCAATAACAGCCTGGCCAACATGGTGAAACCCCGTCTGTACTAAAAATGCAAAAATTAGCAGGGCCTTGGTGGCACATGATATAATCCCAGCTACTCTGGAGGCTGAGGCAGGAGAATCATTTAAGCCTGGGAGGCAGAGGTTGCAGTGAGCCGCGATCGCACCACTGCACTCCAGGCTGGTGACAGAGTGAGACTCTGTCCCAAAAAAACACACACGCACACAAAACCCAAAAAATTACATCAGTGGGATCACATATTTATATTTTAAGCATCTTCTTTTTGAATTTCCTCTTTCAGAAACTTACTGTCATTCTCATGAATAAAGGGCAATGTAATTTTTTATGGTGGCCCAAGAACATCATTGAATAATATACTATAATTTATTCTGTCAGTGTAATGTTGAAGTTGTTTGTAATTTTTTATTAGACACATAAAAATGAACATCCTTATTCAGGTATTTTTAGACAACTCTAATTGTTTTCTTGAAATGAATCCCTAGTATTAGAATTAATAAACCTAAGGGTATACGTACATATTATATATTTTGACACATATTGCAAAAATTTTCCTTACAGAGATATTAATAGTACATTTAATGTTGATTTACCCACGTTTTTACCAGCAGTGTGTTTTATCATGTTTTTACTTTTTGCCAATCTACATGAAAAAATGTATCACTTTGATTTTCCTACATTTGGTTAATATTTCTTTTCTTTCTTTCTTTCTTTTTTGTTTTTGTTTTTTCAGACAGAGTCTTGCTCTGTTGCCCAGGCTAGATTGTAGTGGCATGATCTCGGCTCACTGTAATCTTTGCCTCCCAGGTTCAAGCGATTCTCCTGTCTCAGCCTCCCGAGTAGCTGGGATTACAGGCGCGCGCCACCACGCCTGGCTAATTCTGTATTTTTAGTAGCGACGGGGTTTCTCCATGTTGGCCAGGCTGGTCTCGAGCTCCCGACCTCCAGTGATCCATCCACTTCGGCCTCCCAAAGTGCTGGGATTACAGGTGTGAGCCACTG